>OMKZ01025278.1:25820-42854 GCA_900302535.1 Neoniphon sammara
GACCCCCCCGGATCTTATGACTCTGCTAATACAGAATTTGTCAGTTTGCTTTGTTTTGTTGCGATACCAGGAAGTGATTTTATGAAGAGACGTCCAAGTGCTATCTGAGTAGAGCACTTTGCTCAGTCGTGTTGTCTGGACACATTCAGTAACAAGTCACACTGATCCAAAATCAAGCAATCAAATGAGAAATCTAGCTTACAAGCCTCAAATCCACAATGCCACCAGGACATAGGAATGAAATTTTATCTGCTGTTTTTCTGGGAAATTGAGCCCTGTTTGGAGTACATTCTCAGATTGGGTTTTTGCAGAGTCATGATACATGGCATCCTTGGGACACGAGGCCTCTTATGGGGCATCAGATCCAACAGCCAGGTGGATTAACATGCACACCAGGCATGCAGGCACATGCTATGTGCTCATGATGGCAAGGGATTGAATCGGCTTCAAGATGTTTTTTTGAGTACCACTATACTGTTGTGCCCTGCGTTTCCTGTCATTCTCCAGAGTGTGCAGTCAAATGAGCGCCATAAAAGAAAAGTTCACCTCAGCTAATTAGCCACAATCATTTAGAGCTCAAAGTACCTCTGGCTTGCATATTGGTTGCGGATAGATCTGTGTGCTCCACAAGTGTGCAACTTTATAGTGCACGCTACATGGGGCTGTAATATGGGCTGAGTATATGAGGTTGTGAGTAAGGTAGTGACAAAGATACACCCTTTGGCAACTCTCCTGGCAAAGGGCTGCATCCTGCACAAGGACCAGCCTCGGGGATTTGCCCGGGCCGTAAATAACCACAGATCCAGATTACTCAGCCTCTGTAGCTTTGTTATGGCTGCATTTCCATGACCCTCCCCCCACCAGCGCTCGTCAATCCTCCGTCACTCCTCTTCTCCAGGCTGTTCACGTAAGAGGGAATCCCTGCACTCCACTAACCTTTCCCAGAAGCCCCTAGTGAACACAGGTCACAGGTCTCAGAAGTACAGCTCAGACTCCCAGTAGTCTCTCTTTCCGTATTCTCTGTAGCATTAGGCTTGTAAAAGACATTTAGTATCAACAACTGACAAGACTGGAAGCTGAACAGGCCTATCCTGATGGGCTAGATTGGCAGCTACGTAGTGTGTATGGAGGAAACAAAACTTGAGCTGAATAAGCATAGATATAATGAGCAGCTCAGGAAGTGTTACAGAGAAAATACAGCAGAATCTATCACTCCTCTGCTTGGTGAAAAAAAACGTCAATTAAACTTTTGCCCTCATCATAGTTTGTTGATTATTGACCCTTGCTCTCCAAAATAATGTGCTTTCTCATGGCCGTTGTATTGTTTAGGTGCATCATGCTCCCTGAGCTGTGTAAAGACTGCATGTTCCTTTTTGTGTGCTGTGTTTCAGGGAGTGCTGGAAAGTTTCCTGGGTACGGCGCTGACGGGAGCCGTGTTTTGTCTGTTTGCCGGCCAGCCCTTGACTATCCTCAGCAGTACAGGACCTGTGCTCGTCTTTGAGAGACTCCTCTTCAGCTTCAGCAGGTACTTGCTGTTTGTTCGTTTTTTTTCTTTTCACAGTCATTTCCTCAATCTAAAATGAATGAACACCAGTGAGCCTGAAAAAAGATGAAAAAAAAAAAACAGTAGTGATGTCCTTTCCCCCCCAGATAGAGATGATCACCGTTATGTAATAGCTCAAGGGTTAAAGCACTCCTTTCCAGAAAGCTATCCCACATCATGAGCAGCCTTTTCCCTAAGGACAAAATAATTTTGTTTTTCTATCCACAGATGCTGTATCTGTGTGCCTTTATATAAATGAAACACAAATAAAAGCATGAGGAAATACACATCACATTGATAAACAGTACACACAGTATTTTGCAGAGTATCTCTTTCACTGGAACTTGCTGCGATTAAATAAACAAACTGCCCAGGGTACGGTTGCCAGCTGATTGTCTGTTAATTTCCCATGTGTTTTGCCATCAACTTCCTGTCCTGGCTGACTAGGGGACATGACCTTGGTCAGTCCAACTCCCCACACATACTTACACTGAACAAGAATGAGGAGACGGTGTAATGACTGCACTGAACAAAAGATCTCACCTCCACTAGTAGTACTATGTGATATAATGGAACACTCGAGCCAGTAGGCTTATAGAAAAACAAATCCACGTGTTCATCCATGGTTTTGTATATAATCATGTGTCTGTATACCTGGAATGGCCTTATTGTGCATATCTGAAATGTATTCTAGGATTAAAGGGTAAAAACAATCAGATAAACCTTTGCCGCTTTATAAATTTTGCCTTTTCTTTCCTGCCCTGGCCGCCCTTCCTTCCTCTTGTGTTATGCTAGAGAGAGTCTTCTAGCATTACCAAACACCGAGCTGGTTATGTTCCATTATCAATAATTCACTCTCATTTAATTTCACACTGTGAATGAAGCCCGACGAGGCCTCCATGTCCTCCCGGTGTTTCCATGGCCAATGTTACTGTCGGCTGCTGAGTCAGTGGCACTTCTTGCTTACACGTGCCACAACACACATTTTCAAATTCTATATGTTTTTGTCCATAAATAGGCTGCTGACAATTGTGGTTGTGAGCGTTTTACCATTTCAGTGTCTAAATCAACCCTGTGTTTCCCTCCTGGATGACTGTATTCCTTGGAGAGAGCTTCAGAATAAACATGACCACATAATTTCTATTTGCTAAGCTATAACCGCCTCAAAACATCCTGACAGACTAGACATGCATTCCAGAAGATACAATAGTGCAATGAATCCCTTAAAAACTTATTTATATATAGGTAATCGGATGCCTATGGTTAACCGCTTTGTCTCTGTGAATGCTCTCCTTTCCCCAGAGACAACAACTTTGACTACCTGGAGTTCCGGTTGTGGATCGGCCTGTGGTCGGGCGTATTCTGTTTGGTGCTGGTCGCCACAGATGCGAGCTTCCTGATCCAGTACTTCACGCGCTTCACTGAGGAAGGCTTCTCTGCACTAATCAGCTTCATCTTCATCTATGACGCCTTCAAGAAGATGATCAAGCTGGCCCACTACAACCCAATCAATGCTGGATACGATCCTAACTTTGTCACGCAGTACGACTGTCGCTGCCTGCCCCCCTTAGACGGTTCGTACCGCTCGCTATGTGTTCTGTCTTTTCCAGGATATGATAGTAGCTGAAATGACTACATGCCGGTAGATTACAGAAAATATTTCACTATATTGAAGCTATCATCAGATACCACTGCCTTGTGACGTTAGTTTGTCCTTTCCCTAAAAATACCTTATTGTTGTTTGAGTTGGGGCACCATAAGTATCTCATCTCAGTGAAAACCATGATACCAGAAAATGAAGGACAGTCATAGATTTGTCATTGCACGTTACACAAAGCTCACAACTTATATTCGTCATGTTTACACTGGAGATACCAAATGATACAAGTATGTGTTGGTTCGTAGATACCACTGTTTACTTTCTCAACAGTCCTATCTGTCTCTGTAGTGACTAACTTGGCAGGATTGTGTTTGAGGGAAGATATGTTGACACAGTTCCAAAAAAGCAAGCGAGTAAGAAAATGTCCACATTTTAGTCATTGGTTACTGTTTTCTTCTGTTTGTTAGGTAATTCAACTGAACTCTACAGTGATGCCTCCACTTGGACGAACATTACTGATCTGGTGGGTAGTTACTTTTTCTGAGACTTGTGATAACGGACAGAAAGTCATATAAACTTTAAGTCATAAAATAAGCAACTTTCTAAACTTTTTCCGCCTAAATTTACCAGATGTATCTCCTGACAGAGCTGCATATTTCCATATTGCAGAGAGAGATGATAATTTTGGTTTAATTTTGGTTTGTTGGTTTTGATGCTCAGTCACTATGTTGCCTATTGTACTATGTCGCAGTTAAAGAAACCTCTGTGTGTCTGTGTCCTACAGCCAGTGAACGCCACGTGGGCGTCCTTGAACATGAAGCAGTGTGTGAAGCATGGAGGCAGGCTGGTTGGAGAGGCGTGTGGCTTTGTGCCTGACATCACTCTGATGTCCTTCATCTTGTTCTTTGGGACCTACACCTGCTCCATGTGTCTGAAGAAGTTCAAGACCAGCCGCTTCTTCCCCACCACTGTGAGTGACAGCACACGCAGCCAATCACTTTTACATGCAGAACAGCCCGTTTTCACTCAGTTTTCAAATCCTGGCCCTGCTCCAAATGCCACACAGACATGTGACAGAAGTGGTGAACAACATGAACTGTGAACCAGTCAGCTTGTGCGGCCATTTGAGATTTCCGTGGTGCTCAGCATGCACAGTAAACTGTGACATTCTCAGTTTGGTTGAATAGCTCGGGTGTCAACGAGAGTTGGCGTGGGAAGGTCAGATTTCACTCTCTTAACCTGCGTTTGAGGACAAGAGTGACGAGTGGGCTACCTAGTGGATGAACACGGTTGTATCTGTGCAGTTGTGTTGCTGCTTGTTTTCGTATTCTCGCCCCTGTCAGGGTTATTAGAATTAGAAAGCATTATGTATAGATATGGTTAAGTCTTGTCATCATCACAGAGCTTGTCCAGTCCTTTCAGTGTCTGTTGCTGTTTGAAAAGGCTATGTAAATCTAAACCATTTTATTAACATAATTTCAATTCTGTAATATCACAGGGTGAAAGTATTATAATATTCTACACAGAGAGAAATATTACTTCATTCAAATTTTACTTGGAGTACTAGGAAATATATAATATGTATAGGAATCAATTCAGTAATTGCTGATCACTAAAGAGTTTATGTTTGTAGTTATTTCGAACAGCATTTTTTAAACTAAATTTGTAGATGTTTCAACATTAAACACCCAAATTGAACTGGTCATCCATTCAGATGTTATTTTCACAAATAATTTTATTGGCCGTTATCAGTCCAAGGTTTTGTTATTATTCCTTTGTAACAGTTATCAAAGGTTAAGTCTAGGTGAACTGTTTGCATAGTTTAAATGACAGATTTATTTCTCACTACTCTTTAGCAGTAAAAGCGCAATATTCTAATGGCACCCAACAAGGTTGTGTTACTCTAAAAAAATCAAGTTGTTGTAATTAGTTTCAATCTGTGTCAGTTTTTCCAACTGTATTGCCTAAGCTGAAAGCATTGTCAAACCTCATGTGCATGTTTACTCCTGCTAGGTGAGGAAGCTCATCAGTGATTTTGCGATCGTCTTGACCATTCTTCTCTTCTGTGGTGTGGATGCCTTTGTTGGTGTGAACACCCCTAAACTCATTGTGCCAAGTGAATTCAAGGTATATATACATATATACATATGTGGCAATACTTAGAGTAGAAAATTGTGCCTGCATGTTCACCATAGTATTTGTTTTACCACCCTGTTGGCTTTTTAAATACTATAATGCTGACATCATTGCACTGATAAGAGCTGTTCTAGTAGAGAGACAATAGCTAGCCAGGTGCAGTTTCTTTTGATTACCCTGACAATGATCCGTTTTCTCTCTGGAACATAAAGCCTCTGCAATTCTTGTTAAAAGCCTTGTGCAATGCCTTCTTTGTAGTTTGGCCAGTAAGTGATAGATATCACCTGAAACCAAGACACTGTCATTCTTTGAGATTATTTTACCTAAATGTACTTTAGCCGGCTTTAAGACCCGCGCTTGACGTAGAGGCAGGGAATGACGGGGTAGTGGAGAGGGTACATGCATCAAGTAACAGCTTGATTATAGGTGATGTGAGAACACAGAAAGTCTTATAGTTGCAAGTACAGACTCAGCTTTGTTTGACCACAGAGACTAATTCACAGAATTCTGTCATGTAATGATGCACCGGCACTTCAGTCTCAGTTCAGTGCTAGGATTTATTGGAAGTGTAATAAGGCAACCTCTCTAAATTAGGTATCTTTTTCTTTCCTTTTTGAGACATTATACACATCTCGCAGACTTGGACTGTGCACATGCTGGAAACATAATACACTAGTCAGAACTGTCTGTGGGTCTACCTGTGGTCTCTCAGTTTAACCATCTTGCCCTGTTTTTGCAGCCCACAAGTCCACTAAGGGGCTGGTTTGTGACCCCCTTTGGAGGGAACCCCTGGTGGGTGTACCTGGCAGCTGCACTCCCTGCTCTGCTTGTCACTATTCTGATATTTATGGACCAACAGATCACCGCTGTCATTGTTAACAGGAAGGAGCACAAGCTCAAGGTCAGTGCTCCACCTCAAATACAACTAAATAATTAAGAAATAAGTGCATACATATTTTATAACTCTTCAATATGTGTATATTTCATGAGGGCATCGCTTTGTTTTAAAAGCTATTGCGCTACAAAGCCTGAGAATGAAGGGAACATCTTGACACCTGTTCAAATTTACCTTCTGTAAACATTTGTCTCTTGATGCGTGCTTTAGCTGTGTGCTTCGGTGCTCTCTGCCTGGTGGTTTGATGATTACCAAGAAACTCCTCATTCTTCTGCTCTTCTTCTCCTTCGATCTCATGTCTCCTCACAGAAAGGGGCAGGGTATCACTTGGACCTGTTCTGGGTGGCCATTCTGATGATTATCTGCTCCTTCATGGGTCTGCCTTGGTACGTGGCTGCCACCGTCATCTCCATTGCCCACATCGATTCGCTGAAAATGGAGACCCAGACTTCAGCCCCCGGGGAGCAGCCCAAATTCCTGGGTGTTCGGTAAGTGAGGTGTCGTTGCTGGATACAGGTATCTCGCACTACGGGATGAATGAATTGTTCGTACATGATGCTGCAGGGGAAATGGTGTTCTCAGAATGAATGTTTTTCTACCATACCAGGCTCTGGGTCCATCTGTAGAGAATCACTGTACCAGCACAGTTTAATGTAGAGGATACAACATTTTTTTTCTGCATTTCATAGGTAGAGATGTCTTTAAAAAACATTTAGTCAGTGCTAAGTCAGACACAATCCACTGTATGTACGTTTGTGTTTGATTTTGATTTGTTGTGTTTTTTCCTTTTTTTCCCCCCAATCCAGGGAGCAAAGGGTCACTGGTATCTTTGTGTTCATCCTCACAGGACTCTCTGTGTTCATGGCTCCTATCCTCAAGGTAGCGTTCAAACGTCTCTTAATTCTTCCCTGGAAATTTGGATTACTGTCCTCCTCTTTTAGGAGAAAGTCGTCTCACCTCCCTTAAATTTAAAATAATTTCAAATCTTTTATTCATCCGATTAGGGACTCCCATCGTTGAAGTAATGCAATGTGAAATAAGCATGTTCTTCAGGGCTTAAGCTCGGTGTGCAGCTGAGTGCCTCCTCAAGTTTCCATTCCCTCATTAAGCTCCCCATCAAAAATGTGAAGTCACTGACAGGAAATTGTTGGAACTGGTGCGCCCCCTTGTGGACAACTTAAATACCAGTACTCCTGTTTTTTGTGAATGTAGTAGTACTTTCCTCTCTGGGCAGACTGTCAGCTAATATTAATAAAAGGATACTGGACTGTAAGGAACAAAATAAATGGAATAATTGAAATTAAGACACTTCTAGTGTCTTAAAAACACTTAAATTGTAGTCAATTTCAGGGCACACTGACAGAAGTGAAGGACTCCGTGTTTGGGATACCTTATCAGTTAGTTATTCTGTCCATACAAATGGCAGCCAAGTGTCTGGTCACACGGATGGTTTCTAGTTAAAGAACAGGTCCACAGTGTTAGATAAGCTGCATGTTTTAATTAAGCAGTGAGGCTAATAATAAATGTTCTCTTTACCTTTTGAAGGATCTCGCTGTGTTGTCTTGTGTTTTGCTTGATTCCACCTACCTTGACTTAATTACAGGTGAAAAAGAGGTATTAATCTGATTGTTTAATTTGTTTTGGTTCCCTTAGTTCATCCCCATGCCTGTGCTCTATGGTGTCTTCCTCTACATGGGAGTTGCGTCTCTCAATGGTGTCCAGGTGAGTTAACCTGAGCTATCCAATAGACCTTTTTCACAGGAGCCATTTTGACATGAAATAGTGGGACAAGCACAGGTGTTGCTAATCACATTAATTAAGGTTCTGTACCTAAATGGACCTTAATTATTGTCATTGATAGCACCTGTGTTTACCTACGATTTCATGTCAAAATGACTGCTGTGAAAAAGGTCTATTACAGCCTTAAATTGTCTCTCTAAGCCTTTCGCTCAATAACAGCCTTATACACTATAAATGGCTAAACTGTCCATGGCATCCTGCACATAAGTACAGTTACATATGCAGATCTGTCTTCAGCCACTACCTGCAGACACTTTCAGCCTCTTATCTTGACCTGACCCCGGTTTGCCTTTCTATCTGTGTCAGTTCATGGATCGCCTCCAGCTGCTCCTGATGCCGGCCAAGCACCAGCCAGACCTGATCTACCTGCGCCACGTCCCCCAGAGACGCATCCACCTCTTCACCTTCATCCAGGTCGTCTGTTTGGCCCTCCTCTGGATCCTTAAGTCCACTGTGGCTGCCATCATCTTCCCTGTCATGGTGAGAGACGGATACGTTCACGGACGCAGCTGAACACACACACACACACCTCTTGTAGTCACAGACAATTGGGCATTACAACAAACCTGAACTTTGTCCCCTAGATCCTGGCATTGGTAGCAGTCCGCAAAGCCATGGACTACCTGTTCTCCCAACATGACCTCAGCTACCTGGACGATGTCATCCCAGAGAAAGACAAAAAGAAGAAGGAGGATGAGAAGAAAAAGAAAAACAAGAAGAAGGGAAGCATTGACAGTGAAATGGAATTCGTGAGTAAACCATTCTTCGCCATTTCAGTTTTAAGACTCTCAGGGTCTTTTGCACTGTTTTGAGAAAAAAAAATGACTTTGATGTTTCCAATCGTCTGTGTAGATTACAGAGATGTGCATAGCTTGTTTTCATGTGTACACTGTTGTCTTGTGAATGCCTCCAGCCTCCAGTAGACTCTCCTAATGTCCATGAATGTTAATGTTATCTCCCTCCTCCCACAGTCTGAATATCCCTACCATGAAAATGTCCCCAGTATAAAAATCTCTATGGATATGATGGAGCAGGAGCCCATGTTGGGGGATAAATCTTTGGATAGTGAGTACTAGCCAGGGTTTTCTTTGCTATGGCTCTAAGTGCTGGGTGGTGGGTGCTCAAACTTCTAAAGGTTTACTTCATGTTCTTGTTTTTGTTTGTTTTTTGTTTTTTGTTTTTTACATGTAATTAAATGAGATTTCATTGAATTCTCCCACTAAATATGCTTGTTTTCTTTATTTTCTGTCAAACACCCCCTTGCTATTGCATGAATCAAATTTAACAAAATTTAACCCAATAGTCAACTTGCTTTTCTGACTCATTTTTAAGTCTCATCTAGTCTGCCAGTTTTGACTATTAACTGTTTTCTGACAGATAACATTATTTGACTTACATCAAATAATGAGGGTTACATTGTATGTAACCCTCAAAAGTCAAACTCTATGTTGTGGGAAGCACAGCTTTACAGGGGTTGCACTAACGTCTCTTATGCTGGGTCTTTCACTGGAGATTTCAGCTTTGCCTGTGAACTGAGCCTCTGTTCTTCTCCCCCCCAGGAGATGAATCCCAGACTTACCTTAACCCGCATTCACCGTGCTGAGCACTACTTTGAGCCTCCTACAGTCGCAGAGTGAGTGAGTGCCAGTTTGCGTTTGTAATTGCATTCCTAAGCAAACACAGTGAAAATGCTGTATAGGTAATACATATTCCTTGTGATGATTTAGGACCATGGGATCCGATGCTCATGTTTTAACTCCCTCTCTTTTTTTTTCTCTTTCAGCCTGGAGCGAAATCCATACAAAAAAGCAATGCCTCAAATTCGAATAGACCTGGGTCCAGACGATAATGGTTTCTTCTGGAAGATTCCGCGGTCAGGCTCTGAAACTTCTCTTTAAATGAATTGTCCAAAGATCCGACAGAAGCAGCAATAATTGCACAACAGAACAAAACACAGCAAACATGATCAGCCTCTTTTATATGATAGTACCGCTTTAATAGCGATACTTGTAATGTTCCTCACAAGTGAGGATTTAAATTTGAACCGCTGGAAGTATTTGTTTTAAAATGGAAACACGTTGGTGGTACTGAATTTGAATGAGAGGTTTGTGTGGTTGGGGGCACAGGATATGTTTGATAATTCTTCAAATGCAGCAAACTAAAGGGCTATTCAAGGTCATCTGTACACAGCCTTCATTGGATATTAATTTCTTATTCATGGACATATTCATAATTAATCAAGCATCCAGCTAAAGCTATATATAAAAAATGTCCAGAGGGTAATTTAAGAATGCATCTTAAATGGCATTTCAGGCTGTGTTGATGGGTTAATACTATAGAGAGCAACTTTGTACAAATTTTTATTTCATACACATATCAAGAGTTGCTCCCCCTATTTTCCTATTTTATATATTTTGCGAAAACACAAACTTAACCAGCCTCTTTTATGATAGTACTGTTTTATAGTAGTCTTTTAATGTTCCTTACCTTTTTAAGGGTTGAAAATTTAACTACTGGAATTATTTGTTTTAATTTGAAACATTGGAGGTACTGAATTTGGATATGCAGGGGTGTGAGCACAGGGAATATGCCTGATAATTCCTCATTTACTTACAGTGAACAAAAGGGCTGCTCAAGGTCATCAGTATGCAGTTGTTATTGCAAATTAATTTGTTATTCATGCACATAAATAATTTATCAAGCATCCAGCCAATACTGTATATTCTTAACACAGGTCCAGATTAGAAATACATTTTAACAAAGTTTCAGGGTGTGAAGTTACAGATGGGTTAACACGAGAACCAACTTTTGTGTATGTTTCCCTTTATCAAGCACATCCAAGTGGTGTTCTCCCTGTTTTCCATGACCTGTATTACATTTAGTCTCAGCAAAACATTTTGCTGTTTGAATCTTAATTATGGTTTGACCATGTGACTTCTCAATGTGTGCAAATTTGACAATATTCTCTGTGGTTTGTATCCATCCAGCTATTTTTCCCTGTTTCAGGGAAACATAGATGTATTGTACCTGTATGTAGCTCTACCTCTTATTCTATGTAGGTGCCAGGCATTATACTTTGAAAGCATTTATTGTGCAATTATTTGTGATCAAACACTGATTTATTTCTGAAGGGGCAGCCTAGGTTCTCTAAATGTTCACTTTTGGAGTTCCTTCTGCTCAGTTTGTAGGGTTGACTGGTACACAACTAAAAACATTATCTCTGTCAGAGTTGCACTCTGACTGGCACCCTGGCCCCTAGTCAGACCACTACAACTTTTTTTGTTTTGTTTCATTTTTGTCATTATGCAATGATGTGATGTACAATTTTTGCATAATTTTAAAGGGTAATTCCACCAAAATTACATTTAGGTTGTTTTTCCTTCAAAAGTAGAAGTTTCTGAAGAACTGTTCTCAGTTGTCTTAGTTACTAGTTCTCTACAGACAGAGAAAATGCAATTCTGTGACATCAAATTGCATTGAGAAGAGTTCAAAGCCAATTATGTTACCATACCAATAAAACTTTTTTTTTGGTTAAAATTCCATGAACTGTGCATAAAACAATTATAGCAATGCAGTTTGATGTTACTGTGTGCTTGACCCTGAACTCAACCTAAAAGTCTATTTCAGTTGAATTTTCCTTTAAAATGTGATTATAATTATAAGCCGTTAATGTGAGAATTTTGCAGTCTTGGATGGGCAAAATTTTGTTTAGGTTTTTTAAACGATGTAATAAACTGTGTGTGTGTTTTTTATGCAAATCAACAAAATCACTGTGAGGCAGTGAAATGCTGAGCTGTGACTTCCATGCCTGGAAGGACGAGTGCATCAAAGTGCACATCCCATGTGTAAAGAGTGATTGCTCAACACCATTTCACTTTCAAAATGCCACTTTCCAGTATCTTATGACTCCCTTAAGGTGACAGTTTAATGAGGCACTAAACTGCACCTCACTTTAATTTTACTAGATTGTTCAAATGACTTGATTGATCCCGCTGTTTTCAGGTGATTGCAGTATATAAGTAGCTTAAATTGATTCAAAGTCAATTTAACATATTGTTAATTACTATCTGAATTGTAACCTGTGAATGTAATTCATCTCAATCATTTGAAATAAAGATGTTACTCCACATATAATTGAAGAAAAGGACATGCACAATCAAAGCTGTTTTATTTATGATTTGTATTGCAAATAAACAAACAAGGGTTTTTAATTGACGCTTTCACAGTTGTAATCATGCAGCAGTCATAATGTGAATTACAAGACTGTTAAGGTAGCTTTAAACCAAAAATCTAAAACAACTTAGTCTTCCACTTTGTTCTGTTTTTGGTTGCCTGTGTGTTATCTGTATATTATGACTTTTCCTTTTTTTTTTTCTGGGCATGATTCCAAAATGAAATTTTTTTGATGTCCTTACTTTGAAAACCATTTTCTACAAGCATCTTATATGCTCAATAACCAAGAGTTACTCAGAAAAGAAGCAGATGTCAGTGCTTTGGAAATGGTATAATTTTATGGAGTAGTTTTTTTTTTTTGTTTTTTTTTTGAATGAGAGCAATAAAATTATTGAAACCATTCTTAAATGCCTTGAGTGTTTTTAATCAATGTAAATAATAATTGAATTACATCTCTGCTGCTCAGAGAAGATCTGGGTTTTTTTCAGCAGTCAACTTGAAGTTAATTTAAGATGTTTTGCAATATCTGACTAACTAAGAATATGGGTCAGTTATCAAGCTGCACAGGGTATTTAAACTTTTTACATGATGAACACCTAGCTCATCCACCAAAATTAGTCTGAATTTCATAAATGAAACATGCTAAGAATTACTGTCTGAATCTGGTTGGGGACATGGTAACGACACAGGTGGTGTGCACATTTGTTTTGAGAGGATCGTAGACACACCGCTGTGCTGTGTTTTCTGGATCTCCCAGCAAAGATAAG
Source organism: Neoniphon sammara (assembly GCA_900302535.1). Taxonomy (NCBI): domain Eukaryota; kingdom Metazoa; phylum Chordata; class Actinopteri; order Holocentriformes; family Holocentridae; genus Neoniphon; species Neoniphon sammara. The sequence continues at coordinate 38,735 of OMKZ01025278.1, forward strand.
GAATGGAGACTGCATAGTTTCCGTGATCACAGGACTCCAGTCAGCAGTAATGAGACTAACTGGCTCATTACTATGAATCACTGTATCCTTGTCATCATTGCTAAGAGATAAATATCTGATAATTAACCGGTCCTTTGGTCTGGAGGAGAACATTGTTGGTTTTCACTTAGATCTACAACCATTGCCTGAGTGACTGAATGTGAGCAGTCGTGCCATGACAAAGTATCTAAAACTGCAGATTTGAATAAACTGCGTCACTTTAATATGTCCTTGACTACAAACTGAACCTCCTGCAGCTACTCTCCATGTAAAAGCAAGTGCTTCTCTAAACTCACAAATAAATCAAAGAGACTTGCACCACACTACTCTGCTGGGTGCTGTCATCATAACATTGTTTATATACTCAAAGACCACACAGGACATGGCTCTGACTAATGGATCATCTCTGATCACTTTTAAATGGGCATATTTCTGCATATTGTTCTCTACCATGCACACAATACAACAAAGTTATCTTCATCTGTTTGAGTATAGACTAAAGAGCACACTGATCATGCTGTAACTGCTCTATGTGGCAGATAGACTGCATGTAAAATACTTTGCATTTTGCATCACACCTGATTAAGATGGAAGTATAAACTAAAACTCATACTATGTTAAATTATATTTGGCACCAGGGGGCAGTGACTCCTTGTAGAATGGGAGGTTTAGGGCTAAGTTTTCCTCCAGCTCCCTGTCAGACATTTCTGTCAGGAAAAGAAGTTGGACTAATGATTAAGGAGGGCTTTCTGTCAGAATGACAGAGGGTGAAGAACTGGACAAATTGGGTTTCTATTTGACCATGGAGGGAGGCTCAGTCTCTGTCAACAACTGTCCTGTCTTAGTTTAGACTAGTCTGAGCCAGTTTAGATCTGTTTCTCTCTTGTTCCTTCTTGTCCCCTGTTTGGTACATGTTATTTGCAGTGTTTCTCCTCCTCCGGGGTGAGTCTGTCTATCTCCCAGCTGTAACTCCTCCATCCACCATCATCACCGGTCTCCTCCACCTCCATCCCCTCTCTGTCCCTCTCATCCTGGCTGTTGCTGCAGCTTCGTGGCCGGTCATCGGCCCTGTCTCCTGTCAAAGCCTCCTGCCGCTTCTTCTGTTCCCTTGCTTTGTCTGCTTGCCCCTGTTGCACTCCTGGCTGGCCAGTAAGGGGCCTCCTGTCTCTGTGGTCCTTCCCAAGATGCCTTCCTTTTTTTCCCTTTCCCTTTGGGTTTACGGGTAGCTTTTTCTTGCCCACTATAAACCTATTCTTCATTTTTGGGACTCGGCTACATGCAGGGTCTCAGGTGAACTCTTATACCATACTGAAATGGCTGGCTGTGAGTTCATTTGAAATAACAAAGAATGCTTAAGAATAAGAATGCATTCTAAGAAAAGTTGGTTAAAGTTTGAGCATTGCTGTGATTCTGTCATGAATGTTTCATTAGCCACAGAAAATTCTGGAAGTTTATGAGCAGGTGTTAAAAAAACAGTGGAACAGTGGAAATCCATTTGTTGATTTGATTTAGGGAGGCTTACTTTGTCTTCATCATATACCAACTCATTGTATTACCTGCATGAAAAAAAACAAGTGTATCAATAGAGCAGACAGGGGAAAAAGCAGCTGGAGCTCTAGAGTCTCAGGTGAGGTCTGACACTGGGCGAGTGAGCAAGTTTCTGACTGTTCTCTGAGGTAGACACAGATGATAATGCTACTCATTTAGAATACAAGTCAGTGTAACTTGGTTAATTATTCACCACCCTCATCAATCTGATCATTTTTTCTGCATTTGTAGACACACAACACATTTATATTACTGTGCTTTGTTTCCAGGAGGCAGAGAGTGAGCGGGACATTGGTCAAGAGGCAAGAGAGGGTCAGTGCAGCTGCAGTGACATCATGGACATGTGGGATGAGCCAACCCAGCCTGATCCAAGACCCACTGAAGTACAGAGACTTTCAAACAGGTCTATTTAAAGTCATTTTAGAGGCATTTTAGATGCTTTAATCAGCCACTCAGAAAGCAGTGATAATTAGTTCTGCCTACTAAAATTCAGTATCAATCAGCAGACAACGTTGTGTTGATTGATTAGAGCATAAAACGATCATTTAACATTAAAAACATCTTCTGCCCAATTAACGTGTCTCCTGAGTCTCTTTACCTCTGATCCGCATGTGGAGAGCGCATATGTGACAGATAATTCATATTTCCAGTTTCCAAACATCTCAGCCTGTGTTGCGCCCACCACACGCACCCCGCCCATCACATCTCACTCCGGTGAATTTCATCTCCTCTCTGTCACCTGCACCAACTCTTCAGTCCCCGCTTTAAGCATCAGGGCTCAACTAAGAAAGAAAGCGCGTCGCGTTGCTCTGAAGTGGCTTTTCGGTCAAAAGGACATACCATCTAAAAGGAAAAGGAAAGGAATTCAACGACAAACTGTAGTATCTTCTTTAAGGTAAGGAGCATCAGAGCTTAAGGCTGCAAAATATTTGGGCAACTCAGCTAAATGTGTGACAGATATACCACACTATTAAACTGTCCCTGTCATTCATGCATTTGTAAACCCAATGTCCTAAATGAAGAATGTTGCTCTGAGCATTAATTTGTTTGCTTGAATAAACTGTCAAACTCTCGCGATACATTTATGCATATGCAAGAACAAACAAAATTGATTTGGGTGGAAAAAAAAAAATCTTATCTCGAAAGCAGGTACCGACAAAAAAAAAGTGTTATAAAATGACACCTACTCTTTCAAATCATTAATATCTCAAACCTAGAACAAGTTATGCGACTTTTTTAAGTGTTGTAGTTCTTGGATATCAAAACAACATGATTATTTAAAGTATTGGATAATGATGATGATTCAGATGATTTTTGTGTAACATCATAGCGTTTCGAAATTGATCTCAAACACAAACTAGGTGATCTGTGTTGTTGTTGCAAGACCACTACTGAGCAATTTCAAGGAAAAATGCAGCCTTTCTTCCAAAGCTCTGTGGATAATAAACTACGGAAAGAAAAGGAACTAACTATTTCCCCCCTTTGTGATAATAGAGGGTTTACAGGTGTTTGATAAAATTATTATCTTCTTGTTTGATTTGACCCTTATGGGCAGCAAGATGAACTTTGGGCTGAACAATGACAGAAAAGTGAGGGTTACAGTACATTGACATATGCATTTGAGACATACTTTGTACACAGTGGTACAGTCAGTGTTGGAAATAATCCAGTCTGTCCAGTCATCCATAAAGGCACTGATAACAATTAGCAACACCTAACCTTTGATGTCTCTTTCATTATGTATCGTAGGTTATTACAGATTCGCAGACTCTCTGGTTAAATATAAGAGTTAAAATATATTACATGATATAATATAATTGCTCATTTAATATAGTCATTGAGTAAACCTTTGTTCTAGTTTGGTCTTTACATACAACAAAAATCACAAATCAATTGACCATCTATTAGGAGCATTGTAGAGTAAGTGGACACTTGAAATATGTGAAAAATATTGACTAGACTTAATGCAGGTTCTGTTTCTGCACAAGGCATCGAGACAACCTTCAAAATATAATGATGGACTTCAAAATATAGATTGATGGACTGCTGAAACTTGCATTTCTTAAATAAAGTTTAAGAAATGCAAGTCCTTTCAGAAATGTGCAAAGTTTACCCATAACTTAAGTGCCCAAATGAGTCAATAGTAACTCGATTCCTTTGTAGATTACAGGCTTTGTTATGATTGATGCCAAGGACCGAAAGCACACTTTCAGAATGCTTTCATAAAGATTGGTATTTTCAGTCAGCTTGTTGCTCAGCTATTAGAGTATGTGAGAGTGCATGTGCTTGACAGAATCAACCAACACAGTCATCGAAAGACACATAGATAGGTGTATTGATTTCTGGGGAGGTACTGTAGTTTTATGTAATTGATTCCCTGTTCCAGTCTGCAGGATTACACTTACACTGGGACTGCTGTGTAAATTGGTTGATTTTTGTAACAGGAGGATATCTAAACTAAACACAAACACTCCTGCAGGTTTATTAGGAGAAATGCATGTTCTTTGATAAGTTAAACATACAATATTCATTT
>OMKZ01025292.1:2052-18554 GCA_900302535.1 Neoniphon sammara
CGACTCTCAGCTGCAGATCACTCATTGGTTAGGAGCCTGACCACAAACGATACATATCTGTCCCTGCCACATTCCTGTGTGCCGTGCTTCTGTTTTTGTAAGAAAACCTGTTTGTAAAAAATAATCAGGAGTGTGCACACTCAGTCACCGCCTGCGTCTCTTTCTCTTCCTCCTCCTCCTTCTTGTCAGGTCAACCTCAACATATCAACTCTGAGAGCCGTTTTCTTTGTAAACATGAGTGTGAAGAAGACCAATAAGAATGTAATTGGTATTAGGTTTGCATCTCAGTGCCTTTATCCTGTGCACTTTTTACATTTATTGCTGGCAAAGTTTTATTTATTTATTTAATTTAAGCTTATTGAACTGTTTTGTTTGCTGTAAGTAACTCCAAATAAGGGCATCATCTAAATGCATGCTATACCAATTGTTTTCTTTGAAGGAAAGCCATAGCAGAAGGTACAATAAATATGTAGAGTTATAGTGCTAACGTCTGAAAGAATTTAAAGATAAGAAAATTGAAAGTTGTGGGTTTTGTGATGTGCAAATTAATTAAAACTCCCTAAAGGTTAAAACAAAACACTTGGAAGTTATTGTTCCTATCTATTTGACTTACTAACATCAATAAGGTTTTATCTAATTTGTTTGTCTAATTGACTAAAATTGCCAGTATCTCTCAAAACTTTTTTTTTTAACTCTACATTATCTTCCCACCAAATCCATCTGCAATTACTCTGCCACAACAAAGTTATTATGGGTCGATTGGGTCGGTTTCCAAGTTGAGTATCTACGACAAATACTGCTTTTTCTCTGAATGGTCAAAGCAAAGTGATAATTAGTAATCCTATATCTAATTGTGCCATTCATAAAATGCAACCCGATAAGATCCATTACTGACATGGCAATAAAACTCTTAAGGTCATACAGTGCGCTACTAAAACAAAAAAAGCTCAATTGAATTTCAAATGGAAAATGCAATGGAGATTAATGGGGGAAAATAGGAGAGAAATGATTTCTGATTTATGTCATTTTTTGTTTTACACCCGCATGGTAGACTATCACAAATGTCTGCCCATGCATTTTAATGACGTAACACATTTTGTATTCTCCAAAGTTTTTAGTGCGCAAAATTATAGATTCAAATAGAGTCAAATAAACCACAAATAAACCACATTGAAAAATGGCCCATAATAACCTATAGAAGTAGCTTACATTGTCTGTCTCTCTAATTCTCGGGCCAACGCCTAGCAGGTGTACGATTTCACTCCTCTCAAAACAGTCTCCTTGTCAATGCCCTTTAAAACCTACAGCATATAGGCTTTACATCCACAAAATGAAAAATAACTGGTTTTGGCGTTGTTCAAAAAACATAAATGAAAATAAAAACAACTGCAGAGATGCAATGTGACAGTTTCCTTTAACTGGCGTTTCATATTGACGCCTCTGCAGGAGCGTTGAGGTCCGTGTTATTCCTGAACAAACATCATTTAGACTATCCACATAACTGTAAGGGCTTAAGCAAAATCAAACACACAACCGCCCAGGAATATCACGGGACAGGGAGAAGTTTTTATTCTAACAGGCGCCTCTGCTCGCACGACAGGTGGAGATACACCTGTAAGGTACAGGCTGGAACATGACAGGTGAAATAAGCACTAAACAGCTCCCGTCCCACAGAGCTCACATCATGGGAAAATATGAGATACAATCGCTCTCTTACTTGGCAGGGCAGTGTTCAGTAAACTCACCCCGAAGAAGAAGAATTATCATATAAAACTTTCTATAATACAGGATAAATATCACAGCAAATTTTTAAATAACATGCAGCAGTTATAAGTAAACATTATAGGGGGACCCTGGTTTTGAAATCCTCCTGTAGTGTGTAAAAGAAAAGTTCCAAAAATGTTCAAAATTCCACAAGTTATTTTGAATAAATATTGCAAGCTTACAGTATCAACCTGTTTTTTTCTGCTGACTAAAAGTGGAGAGTCAGGACAACTTACTTGTCATGCTCCTGTGACATCTTGGTCGGTCGAACTGGACTTTCTAGTTGGTACTGAAAATCCGATCCGTCTTCTTTACCGTGAAAAACTCCGCCGCTAACGGGATGAGGGCCACGGCAAAAACAAGGTCTGAGAGAACGGGTTTAGTCGGCTTTTCTAGCTTTTTTGGGACTATACTGACAAATGCTCCGGTTTTACCTGTGGCAGGCCCACGGATTGGATTACAGGTGGACAGGGGGGCGGGGCTTAGCTGTCAATTACCCTCGTTTGCGCTTATGATTGGCTCACCTGATGGCCTACTTAAGTTGGAGGACAGACTACACTGATTTTTTTCAGGAGTGTTAGCCTAATTGAAAAAATCTATATAACCCCTGCATGTTTATTTCCGGTGATGTATAGCGAGAAATAAAAAAGGTAGATAAAAGATAACCCCCCGCAATTATCCAATTATCCAATCATCCAAGCATCACCAGATTATTACTATTATACACTATTATTATATTCCTATATTACCCCTATAGAAACTTGGAATGACGCCCTATAGTTTGTGTGGTGCTGAACAAGTTTATAGTGAACTTATTGTACTTCATGGTATTTTGAACGCCTCGCCCTTGGTGCCACTATACTGGATATGTCTAGAACATATAGTTTGCTGTGATATTTATGTAGCATCCATCAAAAATACTATTATTATAGGACTGGTCTCGTTCATTTTCAGAATGATCAAGATAGGCAGTCTCCAAAATAGCAAAAATTACTTTTACTCAATTACTTTGAGTAGTAGGTCTACATATAAGGTATGTTCATCAACGACTTTGTCTTTATTTCACTTAGCACAAAACAGCATAATCTGTGTACTATACATCATAGTTTGTTACATAGGCCTATTAGCACTAGTCTATGTAACCTACTGTTTATATTATTGTAACATGTTGTCGTTTTTTGTCAGTCTGTAAAAGGTGAGAAAATTTGACTCCATAAATTAAAAATGTGAGTAAACTAAGTTCAAGTAGCGTCCTGAGATATGGAAGGCGCTATCTTCAAAAGCTTGTTTATACTGCTGCAAAACATCCCACTGCATGTTTTATGGAGTGAAACTGCTGTGCGATTTGTCCTTTGTTAATTAAAGCTGTCTGAGTCCACTCATGCAAAATATAACAAAATGTGCAGTAACAGTCCCTACAGGTCTGTTTTCCATACTGTTTCACTGTAGGCAAACCATCCTAAAACGGTAAAGAAATACTCTAACTCTGCTGTATGAGGAGACAGAAAGGTGTTTACGGAATCTTGAAAGATAGATCATTATCAGTCCGTTCAACTGCAGATAAACAGCAGGCAAATCAGTCTTGAAACCACCAGAGTCACCAATAGCGTTCTGGTGAAATGAATTAGCATACAACCAAATGTGGGGCTCTCTAACGGTAACACGTTACGGCATCCTGCAGCAGCCAGCTGCTGATCATCTCACTTTGTACATCACAAAACGAGGACATGAAGTGGACGTTTATCTTTGTCACACTGTCATATTATGAATAAAATAAAATAAAATAAAGAACACTTGCTAGTGCAACTACAACTACAACTAGAGTTATTGGCTTGTACAAACATTTTAACAAGCCTATAGAAAATATGAATTAATTTTTATGGGCCAGGAAAGAGCCAATAAAAAAGAAAGAAAGAAAGAAAGAAAGAAAGAAAGAAAGAAAGAAAGAGAGAAAGAAAGAAAGAGATAATTCAGGCTTTTTGTTAATTCTCATAATATTGTGTATTCTGGTTTTATATTTTTGTGTATTTAAACTTTTTGTCATGCTTTTCCCTACTTTTGTCTTATTTTCTATCTTTACTGTGATAAACTTGCAATGCAAATTTATCCAGTATTTTAAGGTACTCTGATGTGCTATATTTGCATAAACACCATAATTGCCTTTGCTCTGCCTTTATAATCCTTGACAACTAGCTGCAGGCTGATCTTCAGATTACAAGAAACACTGTGAGTGAAAATAAACAGCTTTTCCCCTTTGTTAGAGACAGAGAGGGGCTTGAAAGATGCTATCAGCAATATTCAAAGTTTCTCCCCATGCACTGTGGCACAAACCCTGAGATAGCAAACAGTGCTTCCCCCTGTCACACACACACTCATACACACACTCACACACGCACGCACACACAACCTCCTGCTCCTGGATCCTGGTTAACTGTTTATTTATCCCAATGGAAGGACACCTGCCTCTCCGGGAGCTTGTTTGTGTTTGCATTGAGGACATGGGATAATGCCGAGAGGGAGGGATGCAAAGACTGTGTGTGTACTGTATGTGTGTGTGTGTGTGATAGGGTGTCTGTGTGTGTGTGGGGGGGGGGTCTGGGAATAAATGCCCAGGCCGCTGATGATCTGTCTGTCTAGATGCTGACTCGACAGAGCACAGAGAAGCCGAGTGATGGGGGACAAACAGAAAAAACAGAGTCAGGAACAAAGACGTGGGCTCAACCAGGATCAAAACATGAGAAAAGCCCTGCCACGTTACTCTCGGGACACTGGAGATAGATTCTCTCAAGGTGTGTCACTTCCAAGGAGATGGCAAGCTAAAAACAAAAACGGAAATAAAATCAAACTCAGAGGACAAAAACATATTATCTTAAATAGAGATACGAGAAGTGTGTTTTAATTGCATAACACCCAGGAGGACATCTACTTTATGTTTTTATGCAGACATGGAGTTCAAATGATTAAGCAGCCTAAAATGAGCTCTCTGACTCAGGGGAGCACACACCCAGGCCAAGCTCTGTGTAGGTATTGGTGTTCAGCAGCCGGAGGCAAAAAGCTGATGTCATGACTGTTTGGACGGGAGGCTTACACAAAGAGAAATCGGCAACTTTGCAGAGATACATACTGAACAAGAAGCTTTAACACCCAAAAAAAAGTGTATCAGGGTAAAATAGGCCTAATTTTGGATATTACTGTTGGTTTTCCAACAGTTAACGGCTCGTCCCATTCCTGCAGGATGGGTGATCACTATCTCTTATGACTGTCAGTCTGTTCTAATGGATACAGCCCCCCCATCCTATCCTCTGCCCCCCTCTGCCATTACTCATCCCCCCTTCCCATCCTATTCACCACCCCTCATCCTGGAAGACACGACAGTTGCCGTTGCGCCGTCCCACCTCACTCCAGGCACTCTCGGCTTAAGCAGGATGGAAATAAAATGCAAATTGGCCAACACACGCTAACTTTTCTAGCATGTGAGGGCTTGTCTGAGCGGAGAGCACATGCACGTCTGGTTGAGTCACGCTGGACCGTCGCAGGTTTGAGGCTGGCTTGGAGTCACAGCTCATAGAGGAGCTGGCTGTTGATAGGTAAACAAGGCAGAAGGATAGGGATGAGCCTATTTGAACAATGAAACTGTTATTCTGTTTGAAGATCATTATCAGGTGGATCAGTGTCTCTCTAAATGTAACAGCCATCGTGTATCTTCAGAGAAAGCACTTCATATGTGAGCCATATAGGCCAGCATAACTATTATTTACATCAGCCAGGCCTGGAGGACAATCCACAAATAATCTTTTATTGATTTTGTGGGTTTGCCAGCACTTCTGTTTAACTGATTACATGTGATTTCCCTGGCTGTCACAGCCACACTAATATGGACTTTCCGGCTCAGAAATGGTAAATTTTCTCGCCTTGCAGCTCTTATTTGAGGCTCTTATTGTGTCTCAGGCTCTGGTTGTGATGCTTTGTAATGTTTTGCTGAGGCCTGGCTAAGATGTTATCACATTGCTGCTCATGCTTACAGTACTAACAGTCACAGACAGTGAGGGCAAGGCAGGCCCGCATGCACTCTGCAGCTCTTGGCACCTCCGGGGATACACACACGCTCACGCACACACGCACTCGCACATATACACTCATGCACAGAGGCAGAGAGGTCGTGGTTTTTCCAGGTGTTATGGGATTCTGGGATTCTTAATGGAGTGTTTGTGTATGTTTTGCTTCACAACACTGCTGATGTTATAGCCCTTAGCTGTGAGTCTACACTGGTTAACGGGCTATTCAAACCGACTAAAGGGACCGTTATAACTTACAGTATAGTCAGTGTGCATACAATTAGGTGACATTTACTGCAATCTGTCATCTATGCAAATCATGGAACTTCAGTATATCCATGGATAACTTTACCCCTTTCAATTAATGCTATTATTTCAAATATAAATGTTTTAAAATCAAATTTCCGTCCATTTTTAAAAAGTGACAACCAGTCATAGAAAATGAATAATAATGAATATCATACATAGAATAAATTACAAGTTAAATACTTCTAGTCAATACTCTTCATCATGCCTGCAGGGAACTGTATAGCAGCAGCAGCACCAACAAGAATATAAAAACTACCTGAAAACGACAAATAGCAAATCCAGTCCTTATGAACAAATAAACCGGAAAGCAAGATACTTATACCCCTTTATCCCTGTAGAATAGGGATAAAGGGAGATCTAGGCTATAGTTTTGTATTCATAAGGCAAAAATAGAGTCATTATGTCTGTTCTGCACCGTGGGACATTACATCATCTACATAACAGTAGAAAATGGGTTCAATTTTCTATCAAGGCAAGTGGGTTCTGCTCAGATGTTCATGGTAATGTTTAGATGAAAGAGAGGCCTCTGGTATAATTTGTCACTCGTGATCTTTGTGGCAGAATGGAGGACATGTACAGTGCAAAACATGTGACTTGTGGGAAGGCGATACATCTCCAAACCAGGCGGTGATGTCATAGCACAGCAGGCTAAGAAGAAGCAGCGCTTGTTGGTTGACGCTGAAACAACACTGGTAGTCCAGCCTGTGTTGTATCTGTGCATTTCAGCACAGCCTCTCACTGCCGATCCCAAGATATCTGCAGACCATCTAAATGTAAAATCGATAAAATGCCAACACTAGTCTGAATCTGCCAGGCTTATATTTAAATATAACAAATCTTCTCTTTATACTCTCTGTATATATATGTTTTACTTCAAATAACTTGAACAAACGTGGTAAAATGGCACAGAGCACCAATCCTCATTTGTGATCGCTCTCTATTGTATGTTAAAAAATAAAGCCCTAACCTGTGTCTATAACCTTTAATTGCTCTGGTATTTTAGATGTTATATTCAAATATTGATGTAGAGATCTCATGAGACAGTCATTGATCAAATATTGACATCTTTAATACCTCTCAAAACAGACATTTTACCACTCTAAATTGGTAGGCCACCCAGTTGCATGTCTGTGTGCATGTGAGTGTTTAACTTGGACTGACTTGTGGTTCATTTACATAATGATGACTATGGCGGAGAGATGAAGGTGTAAAAGCTAAGAAAAACCATGTGTGCAGATGGATGACAACATCACCCGTCAGTTGAAGAGTAACCTGAGCGTTGTAGTGTGGAGTAGCCCTACAGGCCCAGACATTTCCATGGGCAAATGCAGAAGGCTGTTCAAAGACAGCATTACACTCACAACCTGAACTCCAACCCCCTCCAGGGAAATATAAACAAAATTAGCGGACAATTTGGCTCGTCCCCTCTTTTTTCTCTGTGTGTGGTTATCTACCTCTTGGTCCCATCCCTTTTCTTTCCCACGCACTCTATCACTGCTGAGGGGCTGTGCCAAATGAGCTAAGCATTTACAGTATTTTGATACATATTTAATGAAATAAAATGCGACACCTTACTAACCACTTTGTATTTACAGTCAGCTATAAGTGTGGGGTTTTTTAACAGAAGCCAGGTTGGCAGTTTGTTGATGGTTACCTGCTTTTGGAATGCAGGCGAACCGAACGCACGACATTCCAGTTTGATCATGGAAGTTTGAACATGCTATTTAAAGAACTCACACCCATGGGAATTATATACCATTCACCACCCATGTGTTTAATGAGCACGGCACAGTATGTCACTCATAATATGACAAAATCATTACAGTTGTCAGTAGAAAGGAAAATGTTACTCATACACATATTTTCAGTTTAGATGACACCCCCAAATGGTATGGTGTCATTCAGTAGTACCAGTCATAATGTCAAATAGCATTCACATCCATGGTTAGATTGTGCACTAATTTGAGGGGAAATCTCAGGGAGGCGTGCAGACATTTATGTAAATCCACCTCTGTGGCTATAAGCTCATCCAGCTGTGACATGAGATGAGATCTCAACAGTTCCAGAGAGTTTGTCGGGCTTGTGCTTCCAAGGCTCAAACTCTGCCCTTAAGTCTCTCTGGCTGCCACACTGTCGCTTCACTCCGAATGCTAATGACTCTCTATTAACGTTTCATTGTGCAGGAAAGCTCACAGTGTTTCTGTGAGAATCCCCGTCAAAATAAGGCTTTTAGAAGTTCATCAGCAGGGTGATGTTGACAGTGGTTCACCCTTAAGGCGAAGAGGCAAGGAATCCCCACGCTGCTTAGGGAAATAAAAAAAGGAAAAAAAGAGGCAGAAATTGCTTTTTCATGCCTTCATTAAAACATCCTCCCTTAAACATCCCAAAAATGTTTTGATACTACATCTTCCTGAGTTTCAATACTACCTCTTCCTCAAGATACATTTGTCTTACTGGCATTTGCACTTGTTGTACTTTTTTATATACATTGGTGAGCAGAGTATGGTTTAGAAAAGCCATGAAAAGGCAAGTCCTGCCTCTCTTTTGACTTTTTTTTTTCTAAGCAATGAGCAGATTCCTTGCCTTTTCCCAATTAGTCTATACTGATTAGAACCCGCTGCTAATCATCTTTCATGATAATCACACAGCACAGAGCTTTGAATTCAATAGTTCACCCTTACTCATTATGTCTGTGACGCCTTCAGAAACAGATAACAAAGCGACGTTATTCATGTCATTTTCAACCCGAACAAAGTGGTTCAGACTCTGTATGGGACCAATGAGGTGACTTAACTGAAGGAAGTTATTGTTAAAGAAAAGTGTATGAGTTTGCGAAACACGCTCTGCCTGTTGTCACCTGGTTGAACCTCCTATTCAGCTCAGGCAAGTTCTGCTTTTGTTGGGGTTGATTAAACTCAACCGCATAAGCAAGCAAATCATGGAGGCTTCATTTATTACTGCACGCACTACGCACAACATTGCAACAGTACTGCGATGTTTGCTTCATCCCAGACAGGAACTGTGTAGAGGAAAGTTGCATTTTTTTTTCCCACTTTAGTTTTAAAAGACGTGACTTTTGCATAATTATGTGCAACAATCGAGGAAAAAACACTTGGAAATGGTTACTTTTCACTGACTCATATGCATGCACTCATATATTCAGTCTCTTTCTCTCTGTCTCTCTCTCTCTCTCTCTCTCACACACACACACGCACGCGCGCGCACACACACACAAGGATCCTTTCTGAACAGATTTGTAGTCAAACCTGAAATATGTCTTCATGAGCAGGAACCATAAATCAAGGCATACGCTCAAGTGTTTCTAGAGATATTCCTTTGTAATAACAGTAGACTGAAATTCTGTTATTCTTGTTCGGATGACAGGATCGTATCTACCTCTGTATCTACTATGATTTTTCACAAGTGTCCTGAATCTGTTTGCTCTAATGTTGTTTTTACTGAATCATTTGATCTCTTTCACTTTCTTAACTGTCAAAATGACCCGATGAAGCCATTCTCCCTGTGCACCTTGGTGAATAAACACGACACAGTGGTAATAATGCATGAACACACTGTGGGAACTGTGCGTAAGAGCAGCTGTAATCCCCCAGCCCACCTGTTGGTAGAGATGTTGCAACACTGGCTGAAGTGTCATCAGACCCGAGAGAAATGAACCTGTGTAAAATGTGTCAATGTCTATCAGTGCAAACTAATTTGCTCATCATCAATGTGACTGAAGGAACAAGTGATAGGAGAGCGGGAAAGCTTCACTAATCGGCCACTGATTTGATTTATCATTGCATACATCCACACCCACACACACGCACACACATGCACACACTGCGGAGTGTGTTTCATGGCTGTGTGATACAGTCAGCCGGATCTCGGAGAGCATGTATAAACCTGCAAGAGTTTCTGTTGTCTGCAAGCCAAATATTACTCCCTTACTGCGATTAGTGCAATCTTCATGTCGTGCAGGAACTATAAGACAGCTGGAAAGACAACTGTCCTCTCTTCCTGCTGCAAAGGGATCAGAGCCGCCAAGGTGGCAGCAAGGCCTTTATTATATTTTTAGTGCATCACCTGCAAAAATGAAGCACAAATACTTCTGACATGATATTAAATAATAACAATAGCAGTTTATGATGTATGGGCTTCTTAAACAGTTAGTTCCTCACACTATCCCTTTTTAGAGATCCTCTCCTTTTTCAAATGGGCCCGCGGGACAAAGGGCTTGAAACTTTGACAAATGGGAGGGAGGGGCAGGGCTGAGGTAAATGATATATAAATAATTCTTCCTTTTTTTTAGTTCAATTTTGCATAAAAATGTATTTCATTACATTTACACATGTAAATATGCTCATATATGTTAATTCACTTGAAACCTCAGTCAAAATAAATTCTCAGGGATTTATTATTTTTCTCATGATGTCAATTTTCAATCACCTGTCACATCTGGCCATCCTAATGTAGCCTGCATCACAAGCAGACATATCCATCATGTTTAACACATTCTTGAGCAATCACAGTAAACAATACAGGATCTATAAAACTATTATCATTAGCAGCACCAGGGCTGAAAGAGGTTTCATCACTTTAAACTTTTAAAAAGTTTCCTGTGAGCTTGCATGTAAAAGACCAAACCCTCCAGCGTTACAAGATAAACTGGTTAGGAGATTTTCCAATTTGAAAGGCAAAGATGATGACACTCTTGGATGGACGGACAATCTTGTGTATAGTTCACTGTTAAAACTGTACTTTGAAGGAAATGGATAAGGAATAATGACAGTGATGCGTCCCAGGCTCTTGGCCTTGGACTACCTGGGAAGTCAAACAAGGACTAGTCTACCTTTTCATCCTCTGATAAACAACCAAAATGTCAGCATGGTGAGTAATGTTTGTGTTTTCTATTGGCTTGTCCTGGAGGGGTTTACTGTACAAAATAAATGCTGTGTAAACAAAAGGTCTGCAAAGGGAGCATCAGCATATCCTGATGTTTTCTATCCATGGTGCTCAATTTCTGTCCGATATTTGAGATGGTGCAAGTGATTTTGCATTTGCTGGTGGTGAATGTATCACTGCTAGAGACTACCTGCAGATATTGGTTGGATTTGATCACTCATTATGGCTTGATTGCTGTGGTTTCATGATCAGGCTGATTGATTTTTTTTGTCCTGCACATTATTAATTTATGGCAGTTGAATATTGCCAGCAGCAATAATTATATCCCTGAAATGGCAGACTGGGGATATTATGGATTCGAGTTATAGTGTTCCTGGCTGTGAACACTATAACTCCATACCTTTTATTTGAATGTTTTCAAATTTGATGCGTACATTCATGACCAGCTTGGAACAAGAATTGATTTTGGGGACCCCATGATCTTTCCTCTAGCCCAACTTTCCATCTGTGAACACGATAACTAATAACACGATAATAAGCTCTGCATATCTGTGACCCCTAGAGGAAGAGCCCTACTGATTTTAGTGACCTTATGACGCATTAATGTGAATCCCAATACAGTCCTGGGCAAGACATGCCTGTAAGCGCTGTGGCTGATGAGAAAATTCATTGCTCCACTGAAACAGCCAGACATGTCAGCCAAGAAAGCCCTCATCTAAATATATTATCCTGACTTAACCTGCAGAGAATAGTATTGAGATTCAAGATGACTTTTCCTCTGGCACCAGTGTTGGTAAACAGCAAAAGAGGATGTGTTATGAAGCCTTGCATTATGGGGTAGATTAGGAGAACTGAATTATCTCATTACTGGGGGCAGCCATACTTAATACATTAGGGACATATACCAGGTATCAATGAAGATTCAGGTCGTTTCGGGGATTTGCCCTGCTCTTGTACACTTACAGCATACGTGTACTTGTGGTGGTTGATTTCTTGCGGACAAACTGCATCTGTATGTCTTTTAACAGAAGTCTATAACTGATACTGCTGAGTTCACATTTGCAGAATAATCCCCATCTAAGGCGATTTTGCCCTATGGACCCTGGTATGAAAAGATATTTTGGTTTGTATCAAATATTAAATTGTTTAGATGTCATCCTTGAACGCTGACAAACAGGTTCCAAGTGGTGGGATTGAAACTATTGCTAAAGTAATAACTCACACATTTTATATTGTAACAATTTCTGGTGAATTAAATTAAAGTGAAATTCCTTATTTTGCTGAGGACGCCCTGGAAGCCCCTCAAGGAGTCCTGCGGGTCCCTGAACCTCACGTTGAAAATGATTGCTCTATGCACTAATGTGTGTGTGCACATGTGTGTGTTGGTGTTTGTGCATTTGTGTGTGTGTGTGTGTGTGAGAGAGAGAGAGAGAGAGAGAGATAGAGAGACAGAGAAACTGAGAGAGAAAACTGTCTTTATTGTTCATGACCATGTGCTTTTTCCGTCTTGGGACACCTCCACCCACCCACACACACACACACACACACACACACACACACACTCACACACACACATCATTTCTCCCCTCCCCAAGCTATCATTTCACTTCTCTGTCATCCACACAGCTCCCCTTTACCAAGAGATTAGCGCTAATGCTGGTGCCACCTCTTGCTAATGTGAACTTGAAAAAGGGGCTGGAGGTGAGAGTCCGGGCAGCCAATCAAATTAACTCCAGGCCCTGACAGAAAGCGAGAGAAAACAGAGCAGTTTCACTTGAACCAGGGCCAAGCCTCTGCACCCGAGGGGGGTGAGGAACACAGACAGCGCTGTGATGTTACATTTCAGATGATAATGTAGATACAAGGTAGATTTTATGAAATGACATAAGAAGAAATTTTACAAAGTTCTAAAAAAGGCTGTTATGTGCAATTCTTCAATATTTTATCAGCAGTAGTTGCATTTCTTATCAATTTTTAAAATTTTCCTATCTATGAACTTCTCAAAATAGAACCTGAATCATTTGTCAATTATTGAGGCTATAGGAGACCAAATTCAAATTTTTATTATCATTTTAATATTTGTCAACATTAATGTTGTTTATCAGGCAGTAGAAAACTTACAAATCCATTGTCTCACATCCCTAATGCCATCCAACTTATGGTTGAGCTAAATAAGTAATTTGACCAAATTTAACCATTGGTTGCAGTAATTTGGTTAGAGCCTACAACAGTAAAATCTACAAGCTTATTTTCTATAGACAACAGACATAGGCCTACTTGGGCCTAAACCAAATAATGCTTTACAATAAATATTAATCTTAATGGAAGGTGTAAGAAAACCTATGAAGACTAAAGACTAAAATTTCTTTAAATGTATGAAATTAGAGCTTTAATTTAGGAATTTCAGCAGGTGAAGGGCTGCCATAAAGTGAAACAAATTTGAAAATATTTCTCCTAAAAATAATAATAATAAATTGTATGTTTTTTTCATAGGATGAAACATAAGACAAAAGTTAAGAAAATATGTAAGAGAATATGATTTTTTCCTATTTTTTATCCTAAAACTAAAATTAAGGGGAAAAAATGGTACTTGAGAAGATTTTTTTTTCTTAAGAAGGTTTTGTGAATCCAGACCCAGATCTCGAAGTATTTTGTCACTGGAAATATAATTCTTAGAATATCAATCTTTCCTTAATACACGGTTTGATTATAAGTGGACATCATGACTTTCACTCAGTGGACATCGCTGAAATCAATCTCCTTTTATTTTGACCACTCTCATGTCTTTCATCTCCCGCAACATCACATGTTCGGCTCCGATGTGTTTACAGGGCGCATGGTCAGAAGGAGTGTCTAACTGCTGCAAAGACAACATCTCAAATGAGAGTCTATTGTCTCACTGATCCACAGACCTGTCAAACCTGCAGCACCTCTGTCCCGATCCATCTCAGGGTGGAGCGCACAAATCACTGCACCTGACAAATGGGATTACTCTAACCGCCACCTCTATTAAGGTCAGGAATTCGCTCATATCCACTCAACAAAAAGTGTATGTGGACGACTCACCTGCACACACACACACACACACACACACACACACCGCACACATCTGCAAGCTCTTTTCCTTATATGAGTTTGTTTTACCTTGCTTTTCTTATGTTTTTATCTCTATTTGTGCTCTGTAAAGCACTTTGTGACGATGCTTCCTGTTAAAAGCAATTTTCCTGTGGGGATCAATAAAGTTTTCTGAACCTGAATCTGAAAAAGTGCTTTATTAATAAATTGGACGGGGTTGATTTTTTTGTCCCCTGCCTGATGAAATCATAGAGGGTTGTGGACTATGAATCCGTGTTTGTCCATTCATCTGTCCTTTCACCACACAGTGATGCAGAATAGCTTGCAAACAGATGCTCAGATTTCCACCAAATCTGCACTTGCCAGTTTGATGCAGGGCCGGCACAGAAATGAATCCGGCTCCACAAGAAACAGGAGCTCCACAGCCAGTTTTATTGTTTGGATTATTTTTAGGCTTGTTTCCCCTAAAATAGAGACAGAAGGAAAGAATTGGCAGAGAGACCGCCGGTTCAATCAGAAAAATGGTTTATCCCTCTCTTCTGCTCCCCCTCGTTCACCGGCAAGAAAAATGGCAGCAGTTTTGTCAGTGTGACACTGTGTGCTGACATCCAGAAGAGGGCAGTGCAGGATAACATTGGTGTTTTTGCACGCACTCTCCCTTTAAGACCTGCAACATCATTACATATACCAGCCACACCTTTTTGAAAGAATGAGGTCGGATTCTGTTGATTTTCATTATGGATTTGTTACAACAAGCCTCCCTTTTGGTATTAAGGCAAGCAACACACACACACATGCACTCACACCCACACACACACTGAGAGGGCTTTATGCATACTAGGCCTTGTCTGACCCCTGTATTCTCATGCAAATGTCTTCCTGTAAGACAGTCCTTGTCTATGGAAATTAGGAGCGCGCTGTAACTGACGCTCCCTCGCTGATGAAAGAGCGGGTTTGATACGAGGCCTCTCAGCTCATAGGAGTCTCTCTTGTTAGTGTAAATGCTCTGCTTTTCCACACAGGCATATAAAAATTCAAACACACACACGCACCATCTCTGTCTCTAGTCTCTCTCTGACACGTTTGTTCTCTCATGAATATTTCACCATTTTCATCCCCCCCGTTGCGCTCTGCTCTCTTGCTGCCTGCTAATGCTCTGCTAGTAATTTGGACCAGCCTCTCTCTCTCTCTCTCTCTCTCTCAACCAGCCTCATCCCATCTCTATCCTCCTCTCTTCACCCCTTTCCCTCCTTCCCTCACTCTTTTATCCTGGTGAGTGCAGGGGTATCGACCTGTTTGCTTTTAAAAAAGCTAAAACCAGGATCTATGATCACAGATTACACCCGTGAACAGGGGTGTGGAGGAGCGCTGCTCGCAGGGCAATGAGCTCTCCTAATACCCAGTGTGATCACCTGATCTGTGCACGTTGTGGCTTTGACTCTGAAAATATAAAATCCCCTCTCATATCTGCACATCTCATTTCTGTCTCCAGACGTGAACAAAGGCAGACAGACAGCCGGATCAGAAAGTCTGGCAGACAAAAGGAGAGACAGGCCCGTTTTAAAAAAGCAGTGGAAAAAGGGAGAGACAAAGAGGACGGACGGATGGAGGAGGAACTCCAGCCGGCGTGGGGAGGAAACAGGAAACAGGATATCAGGACAGGAAGTGGAGCAACAACATCATTCCTTCCCTGCTGTTCCATTCCACCTCCTCACCAAACACACACACACATGCGCACACACACAGATGCTCTCCCGTGATCTTCCTCCCTCCCAGTTCCACTCGCAACAGCGGCATACTGCTGGTAACCATGGCGACCACTGCATGCCGGCCGCTCCAATTGTATTCACAGCATTCACGCCGCGGCAACGGGACTGTCCCGCTGCCTGGGAGGACCAGAAGGAGGAGAAGCTGCATTCATCACCATGACGAGGGCGGCGCGGGGCGTTAACACAGTTGTCTTTTACTGGAGATGATGGGTCGAGGGAACAACGCGGCCTCTTCTTCGCTCGTTTTGACAGCTTTCATCAAAGTAACGCATCATCAGCACTGAATAAAATCTATTCTGATCCTTTGTCTCGATACCTCCATCTCTATCCCCCTCCCCGTCCCTCCTCTTCTCTCCAGCTGGTTTCTCCCATTTTGTTGGCTTCTGTGGAGGTGAGGTCCAGTTATCAGCTCTGTTACACTCGGCCCAGCTGTCTTGCAAGGAATGTAAACACCATAGTCACAGTCATATTAAAACTCACAGTTGGGGAAAACCTTAGTCTTGCTGCACTGAAAGCCAAAATGAAAATAAAGGCTGTCCCTTTTCTTCCTGTGTGTGTGTGTGTGTGTGTATGAGTGTGTGTTCAGTGCCAGGTGTTGGCCAGATTACTGACCACTTGGCGGTGACAC
>OMKZ01025305.1:2035-18528 GCA_900302535.1 Neoniphon sammara
CTCTGTGTGTGTGTGTGTGTGTGTGTGTGTGTGTGTGTGCGTGTGCGTGCGCGCACATGATGCAGGAGGACAGCCCTCGCCTCCATCACCAGCACACCTCGCCCCGTGAACGACGAGCAATCTGTGGCAACATCTACAAGAACAGGCGCTGCCGCATGGAAACCTGCTTTGACTTCAGTCGCTGCCAGTCAGGCTTCAGGGTTTACATCTACCCACCGCAGAGAGGGGACGAGATCTCTGAGAGCTACCAGAAGATCTTGTCTGCAATTGAGGAGTCTCGCTTCCGCACCACGGACCCTTCACGGGCCTGTCTTTTTGTTCTGACGGTGGACACCCTGGACAGGGACCAGCTATCGGCTCAGTATGTCCAGAACGTGAGGTCTCGCATCCAGAGCCTGCCAACCTGGAATGATGGCAGGAATCACCTCATCTTCAACCTGTACTCTGGCACTTGGCCTGACTACACAGAGGATCTGGGCTTTGAGGTGGGTCAGGCCATGTTGGCCAAGGCCAGCGTGGACGTGGTCAACTTCCGACCCAACTTTGATATTTCCATCCCCCTGTTCTCAAAGGATCACCCCCAGAAAGGAGGGGGCAAAGGTTATTTGACGCTCAACGATGTTCCGCCTTCCAGGAAGTACTTGCTGGTTTTCAAAGGGAAACGTTACCTGACCGGTATAGGCTCAGAGACGAGGAACGCTCTGTATCACATCCACAATGGGGAAGATATTATTCTACTGACCACTTGTAAACATGGCAAGGACTGGGAGAAACACAAGGACTCTCGATGTGACAGAGATAATGAAGAATACGCAAAGTAAGGCCTACTTTTTTACCTTTTGACCTGGGTTTTGTTGGAAAGAGCATTGATGTTTTGAAGATCTGTTAGTGCCATTTGACATCATTTGTTAGTTTCTTTTACTACAGCACACATATGCAGTCTTTGCTGGTTTGGTTTACTAATGTGCTAACCCGATAAGGTATGAGGTGTTTCAAAGTACCATAGGGGTTCACAGGTTTTTGCCCTTGCAGTTGTTGTGGTGTGTTTACCATCCTACTGAAAACAAAGCAGTGAGCCTGTCTTTTGATGCAGCACAGTCGAGAGTGGGGCATCCGTTGCGTCAGGCATCTCTTTGTTGTTTGAGTCAAATGTAACATGTTTGAGCGTGCTCATGAAATCATTGTAGTTTCTCAGTAATGCTGCTTGTTTTAGTGTGTTAAGGTTATCTTTACATCAGCTGAATTAGTATTTTGGCTGAAAGCACCTCTGCTTTAGAATGTCTGGAACTGTACACAATTTAACTACTATGCATGGAGTGCCTCTTCGTAAAGCAGCGTTGTTTGAAGCAGGTTGGATGCTTTTATGTAAGTATTTCAGAATTGTCATGAGAGATGAGCCTTCTCATACAGTCACTTGCTGTTCTCCTGAGACGAAACACTTGATGATGTGTGTCTTTGTCTTGTGTGTGTGAGAGAATGTGTGTGTGGAAGTGTGAGAGAGGAGCAGGGAAGCATCAACTGTTGAGAGAAGCAAAGTTTTGTCAGCTCAGCAGTTGCTCGAAAGAAAAGTGATCTGAGCTGAGGAGAGAAGTTCACCTTTTGAATTTTTTTTTTGTGAGAACTGACAGCTGAAAGAGGGGAAACCAATGCGTGTAGAGTGAAATGGGAGCAACATGAGAACTTCTCTTGCTTTTGCAGAGTGTGTTAGCTGTGGAGTCATCTGTTGCATATTTTAAGCTCAAATATTGCCTGCATCCAAAGTAAAATGACTGTTGATCCAGAATCTTGCTAAGTGCTGGATTTGTGCAGACAACTCTCACCCCAGCAAGCACATGGTCATTTTAAAGTAAGCATCTGTGAATTGCTCAAAGTTCAAAGTAAATTGCTTTTGGTCCCGAGGCTAGAACCAAAATCTCACTGTACATGCTGAGAATACATAATGCTTGTGTACTCATTCCAAATCCCCAGTTTGCGTGAAAATGACTTTTCAATGATGTTTTGGGGTATATACCTTTTTCTGTGGGTGTTTCATATGGGTGTGACCATTGGTGAGCTGGTTGTGACTATCAAGGTGAGGCTAGCAGCCACAGAGCAGCGAAGTCACGGGAACAGCGACAGAGGAAATCAGTAAGAGCAGCCAAGGCTGTGCTCGCCATAGACCCTAGCAATGTTTCATTTTTACCACTAGGAGGCTCCAGTGGGTTGAAAAAAGTCAGTAAGTCAATAAGTGACACTGAAGTTTCTGTAGTTGCTCATGGTTTAAGGGGAGGTGCTGTAACACACATTGCAAAAAAAAATAAAAATAAATAAATAAATAAAAAAAAATAAAGTTTATAAATCAGAAGAAGTTTATAAATGTTCCAGCTCAAGAATAAAACAGACCTACATGAATATATTGAATATTATGAGGATGTTTACTAATGAATGTTGGTGCTGTAATTGTTGGTAACGTGGCTCCTG
This sequence comes from Neoniphon sammara, assembly GCA_900302535.1. Taxonomy (NCBI): domain Eukaryota; kingdom Metazoa; phylum Chordata; class Actinopteri; order Holocentriformes; family Holocentridae; genus Neoniphon; species Neoniphon sammara. The sequence goes on from OMKZ01025305.1 coordinate 4,496, forward strand.
GTATCAGCTTTGGTGTTGAAGAAGAGACACAGTTTTAGTTTCAGCAGCTTTAGAATTGGTTTTCAAAATTACAAGGAAAGAGGTTGAAAATCCAACAGTGTACATTGCAAACTGCATAAAATATTCAGCCAAAAAGCTAAATAAAAATAGAAAAACTAATCAATAGGCTACACTGATGAACATAAAGTACTTAAGAGCTGCCTTCATCACTTACATAATACATTAACAGTCCAATCTCTGTCTTTGTGTCTGTTTCAGGGGTGGTATTGGCCTGAAATCCAATACCAACATTGGTATCCTTACATCCGTACCTAAAACATTTTGCTGTGGCACGGATTCTAGTTTTAAGCACCTTTTGAGAAACTTTCCGCTTTTGGCTGTTTGAGTTAGGGTATGAGGTCTTTTCCTTTCATTTATTATGGGATATTTCAACAAACTTTGAATGTAGCATATGTCCATACACCTGAAAAAGCAGTAATTGGCTTCATTTTTTGATTTTGAGTTCTAACTTGTTTACTTTCTGAATTAACTTGGCTGAAACTAGGCCTATTTGAGGCCAAATCAATTATACTTAAGTTTTGCCCATGCTCCAAACCACTCTATGATGTTGGATTTCACAAATGGACTCAACAATGTGCTGCTGAGGGGGAGCCTAAAAAATGTTCCATAACCAGAGAGTAAAAGGTCTTTTTTCCATCTTTGCCCTTCAGCAAGACACATGACCCGAAGCTGAAACATGCACATGAATGTGTGGCAATGAAAGTGTCATATATAAAGAAGCTATTTCCTGCAATTTCTGCCGAGTGCTTTAAAAATATTCCTAGTTAGATGCTACAGAAAAAATGAAATAGCATGACTTACTTGACCCTGCCCAGATATTAATTTCTGTTTCAAAAGATAAAAGGTAACATGTTGTCCTCTGTGAATAATGCAGTCCCTCTCTGGACCAATCAGGAACAAATGTCACCTTGTTCTGACCTCTAGTGGTACCATTCCCCTTGAGCCAGGCCATGTAATTTTGAAAAATGCTGGAGTACAGTGGTGAGATGCATCACTCCTCCAAGTTTCCTCAACAACAACCGTGACAGATGGCCAAAATAAACAATGGGGCACCACCCAAGGGACAACCACTGTAATTTATAAACTACTGTAACTTAATGGCGAGATGCATCATTTCCAAATTTCATCCAAATGCAATCAGCAGTTTCAGAGATATTGTGTGTGACGAATACTGTGTGTGACAAATAAAGAGGCTTGATCCTTTCCTGAGTCCCTTTTTGTGCAGCTCAGTTGCACAAAACTGAGTTACACAAAATCTATGCATGAACTACACATGCCCTAATACAGTCATTGCATAGGAAAAATGAAGCTGTCTTGAGGAAAAGAAATGAACCACTAGGTATTTTATTTGAAGGTATCCACTAGTCCAGAAGTTATTACATCACACGATGTGGTTGAAATCAGTATCACAATACTCTGAAGGTTTTTTCAGAATTGATATATATCATCAAATACCTTTTGTATGCAAAATTGTTCAAGTTCAAGTATTTGTCATTTATCCATATACATAGTACACAGCTGAACGAAATGTTGCTCCTCACGGGCCTGAGGTGCTACTACACAATAAGAATACAAAATAAAATAGAATAGGATATAAATAAAAATAGAATAATGTAAAAAATAGAAATGCTGTACGTATACTGTAGGTAGTAATGTACAAAATATTAAAGAAATGATGTATTTACATGCCCGTATCTAAACCTATGTAACCATAGTGAACAGTTAAGTATATAGTGACAGTATATTATGCAGTAATATGGCAGTTTATTATGTTATGTACATGTGCATGAAATTATGTACATATGCATGGACCTCGTGGCAGCCCCTGATGCCCGGAACTGGGATTCAGGAGCTGACCGACTGGTCCTGAGGTATATAGTCCAAATAATATAACAAAGACCAGAGTAACATAATATAGAACTGTGCAATGTATAGTGCCTAACTGGTGCCTCAGTGGTAATTGCATGTCATATGTGTAAGTAATCAAATTAAATCAAATTAAAATTCATCCCACTGAGCTGAATCTTAATGTTAGGTGTGATGTCAAACAAAACCAACATTTTCAAATAATATTCCTTAAAATGTTTCATGCGTAATGTTGTCAGAAGTATTCTAAATCTATTTTAAAAATTATCAATTTAGACAGCACAGTTATGTCCCACAACATCCCAAAATCACCATATTATCATGATGTGATTCTACTGAGACGTTAAATGATAATATTAAGTTATTGCCCAGCCCTTGGGTTAAACACATACTCTAAGCTCCGAATTCTGTGCACTAACTAATATAACTTGCAAACCTTTTGAATCTGAGGCTGCGACTGAGAAGCAGCTCCCCACTGATCTGTTTGCTGCTGACTGCTCTGGTGTTTTACACAGAGCACATCGATACAGACATCACCAAGTGCAGTCAAAGGGGATCCTACAAAGCGAGGCTCCCCGATGGGAGCAGAAACCGACGAGGATCTTGAAGCCTTGGAGCAGTCGATAATTGCCCTCCAATTGAATTAAGCTGAGAACGAAGGGGATAGATAGAGATCGCACCTCCCACTGAGCTGCGCTGGATTGAACTCAGGCTGTTTTACTGTACGCAGATAACAGCCAGCAGAACCAATTAGAGCCTTGCTGTAAAGAAGTGTCTCCCCAAAGAATGTTTGATATGGAGGCTGAGGGCTCAATTTACTCAGTGCCAGATAAAACGTGTGATTCAGATCGCCGTCAAGTCTTTCTTGCGATGGCTTTTGTGGTCATCAAAACCTTTGGAGTGGAGAGAGAAGGAAGGGAGAAAGGCGGAGAGAATGAGAGCGCGAGTCGGACATGATGAGAGGCGTCCTGCCTGCAAGTCGCGTTGAACGAGCGTTAATGAAAGAGCGCACAGAGCTGGAAATCCACAATCCAATCCAGTCCATCAACAAGAAGAGCAGGCTCTCTTCCTCTACTACCCCTTCTTTCTCCTCATTGTCTTCCTTCATCTTCACCTCTTCTTTTCTGCTTTGGCTTCTTTAAAGGAATACGCTAATGTTTTGGGCAAAATATCCCTTTTCTGACTTACCCAGACTGAGACAAGATGTTCGATACCATTCTCACCTCTGTACGTCCACTGGTTCGGGTCCTATGGTAGCATCTTGTGTTAGCTTAGCATAAAGACTTGAAGTCTACAGGAGTCATTAGCCTAGCTCCGTCAAAGTGAAAACAATCAACCTTACAGCAACATCAAAGCTGTCTTTTTTACACAACGTATCATGTGTATTTAAAATACACGATACAATACACGATCTATTGAACATCATCTCATTCTCTCCGCCTCTCTCCCTTCCTTCTCTCTCACTCCAAAAGGCTTTGACGACTTCCTTGAAGTTCGCCAGGCCACTTTCTCGTTCTGTCCCTTTCAGCTTCAACCATTTCAGTTGGTTATTTGGCAGCTGAGGAGTTCGTGGGTGGTCTAGGCCCCGTGGCGATGCAGAAAGAGACGGTCTGTGCGTGCCTCAGGGTGAAGAATGTGTCGTTTGTCCTCAGAAATGACGCTGGCTATGTTTCTATTCAAAACCAACTTTTGAGATGTTGCAGAAAATAGAATACAAATCAGGCATGCTTCCATCAGCTGGGTTAAAGCGATTAAAGCTTTCTGAAGACAGCTTCTGCTAAGACAGAGGAAACCTGCACATGACCAAAAAAGTATGTCAGTGGCTATTAGTCATTTTTCACATTGTAGGGGCATGACAATATCAATACAGCATCAGAATTTAGAAAAACGTAACATTTGACACAGTGTCTCAAAATTCAAAACGATATTGTCAATGTCTTTCTTTGGTTCCTCTGTCATTTGAAAATGAATCATTGCTGTTCTAAGCTATAGACAAGAAGATAGGAGGAGGTGGGGGCAAACACTGCGCACACACACGCACACACACACACACACACATACACATACACAGACAGTCTTAGAAGAGAGAGAGAGTGAAGAAAAGAGGAAACACGAAATGTCCAACAAACTTGGTATTGAAGCTGCAGGGGAGAGCAAAATAGAGCTGGAGAACACAACTCCTTTGTTAAACTTCCTGTTTCATATGATACTGAAAATTTGCAAATCATTGACCAAAAAATAAATAAATAAATAATAAAATAAATTAAAAAAAGGGTCATCTGTCATGCCCATTTGATTGCTTGCTAGCACACTTTTGCACATTTTCTATTTGCACACCTGCTTTATAAAACCTGATGTATGCCATGAAAATGTGGTCACTCTGACTTAGATGAAGATTTTTCGCATTGTCATTTTGCTTTTCTTACTTTTGCTTTTCTAACTTCCTAAGGACACTTTTCTGTGTCATGCCGCTATTTTATACGATTGACATCATTTATAACCACAAAATAAAGCCAGACCAAGCTGAGCAGCACTGTGTGTATATAGTATATAATCAGAGCTCTGTTTGAATACATTGCAATGCATTAAGAATCGAGATTCAAATAGAGTCGTGACCTCAATATTGAAAATCATGTTGAATCTGAAAATTGGTGTATCGTTACACCTCTGATAAATAGAGAATCAGCACTGCAACATTTCTGGGAGGTTGTGGCACAGATACTTAACAGATTAGCTCTGGCTGCAAACACCTCTGTGTCAGTGTTCCACAAACGTGTTTCCACTGCTGTTTACCGCAGAATTTGTTATTTCTTTTTCTTTTCTTTTTTTTTTTTTTTAACAAATCTTTCCACTTCAAGCGACTGAAAAAACTCTTTTGTGATAGTGAGGTAAATATTTTCAAAAGCCATGTGATGGAACGATGACCTGTCTCAGGTGTTTCCCTGCCTTCTGCCCAGTTCATGCTGGGACAGGCACCTGCACCAATGAACCTGAATTGGAATAGGAGGGTAAAGAAAATGGATTGGTGAGTGAATTTTTCAAAATGTAAGCTTTTTCCATCCAGCCTCTGTAACTGAATAGGACCTTAAATGCATTATATTATTTGGATGGAAACCCAGTTATTGTCACATCTATGAATGTTTGGTAGCTGCAGAATGCAGTGTGTATGATGACAGAAAGAGGTCCAGCTGAAGTTATTAAATGTCAACTGTCCTTGTGGGTGTCTGGCACTGTAGATATTTGGTATATTCACTTTTGATGTCATTGCTGATGTATATGTGTGTGTGTGTGTGTGTGTGTGTGTGTGCGAGTGGGGGATGTTGCTGTTGAGTTTTTTGAGGTGTTCTGAGTTACTTCTTTCCTGTTTTGTTGTGAACTGTTCTATTAAAGCACATCAAAAGTCAAAGTCCTCTTTCCGCGTCGCTCCTTATCTCCCTCACTTTTCATCCTCCTCCCTGCCTCACTGGCCTCTTTCTTATTTTTCTCTGCATCCTCTTCTCCTTCACCCATTCTTTCCTTCTTTCCCTTATCCGTCCTCCCCCTCATTTTCCCCTTTCTTCCTCTTTCCTTCCCTCAACTAAACTGGACTGAAAGCATATGCAGTCAAATCAGCAAAACATCTTTGGTGACATTTCAAGTTACAATACAATATGTCAACTGTAAAGAATCAGTCACTCTAATTTTATAACTGCATGAAGAAATAACGTAATTGAAAATAAATAAAAAAAAAAAATAAATAAATAAAAAAGATCTTTACTGGATTTAAGATGTATTGATATTTTTAAAGGCATTCAATATAATGTGAGATTTAAGAAGGTGGAACATTTTGTTTCACTCAGATTTTGGTGTAGAAAAAAAAGCAGGATGAGCAGGATGCAAGCAAAGAAGGTTCTCTGCTGCCGGAAAATGCTAAGAAAATTTAGAGCTCAGACAAGCCAGAACAGTCAATTCATTTGTAATGACTAGATTTTTAAGCAATTTTAGTGGGGGCATTTACTGAAATTGGCCCATTTTGGATGCAGGCTTCTTTTGAATGGTTAATAAAACTTTGTCAGCATCTATCATTTCAATCAGCGAGGTCCTCTTTCTTTTCTTGTTCCCCACTTTTGTTTTTCTTCCCGTCCAACATTACAGAGCTGAGAGAACTGAACTGCAATTGCTATGTGCTGCAAATATACTGACCTCTTTTTGCCAAGGCTCAGCCATGAATATACTGATAAGGAATTCATATCACGAAAGTTATCTGGACTTACGATGAATAACAATCACAACATGCAGTGTATGTACTGATGGGGAAAAAAGGTTCGAATAAACGCTTGTATTAATTTCTCCTTACTTCATTATCTGCGAGGCGGTGGTGTGTTTTAGCAGTTTTTGTCTTTTATGAGACCTTAAAGCCTTTCTTTTCAGGCCTTTTATCCTGAAAGATGAGCTCATTTCCCAGGGAGCAGGAGACGGCAGCTTAAATCAGCGCTAGATCGAAGGTCGCTGTCTTCTTCCATGCAAAAGGAGGTTGGCCAGTAGAAAGAAGTGCTATCGACCAGGTTTGACTCATCCAAGGTGGCCAATCAGTGAATGAAAAGGGGCTAATGTTCTTCCTCGGTCTGTGAAAGGAAAACATGGATTGACATTTAGTGTGACGAGGCTTTGGCATTTATATTAGCTGACTCACTGTCAGTCTTCACAGGAAAATGGAGTTCATCTATCAAAGGCCATTCAGTCATTCAGTGAAGAACAATTATCAGACACTGGGATACTGTGTTGTCTTAAAAGCCCACGCAAAAAATCCTACAAAAGTTAGTGTGAATTCACTCAAAATAGCATAGAAAAAGCCATGTTAGTCAATGGAGACAAATCCAAAGGGGATCCCATTGAGACATATCTGGACACAGACTGTTGCCTTGGAAACAGACAATAAATCTTGTCCAGGAAGAAGGAAATCCCACTAAAAAGTGTCATTTTTAGTGGGATTTCTTGTAGATTCTTTTCCCTCTTCTTCTTATGATTATTAATGTTTTTTTGAATTAATCTTAAGTAAATTTGTGTGGCCGCTTTGTCCTCAGGTTCTAAGCAGTGGTAGATTTCACTGGACGTATTGTGTTGGAGGGAATCTACTGCAAGAACAATGCAGGGTAATTTTGCCTCAAATGGGTCCGATGTCATTGCTAGCTTTACTCTGTAGAAAAGGAGAAAGAAAAAGATTTGTGTGGAAACAGTCCCTACTATGATCTAGACAAGATCATGGTGAATATCGTCATTTGATGGAGGGCCTCAAGGCTGAACCAGATAGATTTAGGACCTTCTTCCGCCTTAGTCCAGACACCTCCATTTGCCCAGATCCTCACCATGGTGACTCCAAGGATAAGGAAGACTCATGCTAACATGAGAGAACCAGTAAACCCCGAGGAACCATTGGCCATCTGCCTTCAGTGACTCTGGCAAGTGTTATGTTTTTAGCATTTTATGTATGACAGGTGCCACATAAATAAATAATGTTATTAGTATTCCCAGAAATGTCTTGCATCAGTCCAAGAAATGTTAGATAGAAATGTCTTAATCATACTACACTGAACATGAGTTTGTAGACAACAGTGCAGGAAGAACACACTGTAGGGTTACCTAAGGGCCTACTCAGGGATAGGATGCAATAACCAATACCAAAAAGACTGTTGATTTTAGGATTTAGCCAAATGATCTCTATAAATCATAATCAGTGCACTTAAAACTAAGGGACATAATAAGGTATACTGAAAAAAATATAAATGCATCATTCAACCATTCCAAACATTTTGTTGAAAATAAATGAATGAGAACTTTACAACTAAAATGGATTCATTAGGCTCCTATCTATTGATTTCAACTGGTTTGGGGATACAAATATGCCTCTCTTGGTCACAGATACCCCGATAAGCAAGGTGGATCATGGAACAAAATTCTGACATCAGCATGCAGTCTGACCACCTTTTGCCTGGTAACACATGGTCTATGATTGTGAGGCAGGTTGGACGTAGTGCCAAAAGCTTTGAAATGGCGTTGGAGGCAGCTTATGGCAGAGAAATGGATATTCATGAATGCTCTAGTGGACATCTCTGCAGCAAGCAATCCAATGACACAGTCCTGCAAAACTTGAGGCATCTGGAGCATCGTGCTGCAAAAACTGCAAACTTTAGAGTGCCCTTTTATTGTCCCCATAATAAGGAAAACCTGTGTAGTAATCATGCAAATAACTAGATAACAAATTTTAACAAGACAAATTAAACTTTTATTTGGCAAAAATTTAAACACATATGATCCGATGACATATGATGCCTAGAAAAAATCCTCGAAATGTTTTAATCGAACTTGGCAGGTCCCACATCTAACGGCAAATGGTGAGGAACACTGACTACCTGTTAGAACAATTGGTGTTAGGTAATCAGATATGGTTTTCAACATCTTCATGACGTTTGATCCAAAACCCAGACGCAGTGTGTGCCATATGGCCATATTGGCCTTTATGCACCATTTTTAAAATTTCCCATGATTCATAGCAGATACCGGCCCATGCCCTGATGTAAAAACGCCAAACTCTAATCGAACTTGCAGTACACACATATATCTGTACTGACATCATGCCGGCATATAGAGAAATCGATCTGTTGTTCATGTTTGAGTTTACCGCGCTGGAAGACTTTCCGGTATGTGGTGTGCTACGTACATGTTTATCGTTTACCTTGCAGATTACGGATGCATTTGAACTCAAGATCAGGTTCAGTGAAGTTAAGTGAATTAACTTACAGTGGTTCGTCTGTATAGGAGGAGCTTTGGGTATATAAGCTGGACAGCTCCCAGAGAAGCCAGCTCATTTCAGTTCAGAGTGAGGGCCAGGACAGCTGCCTTAGCAAAGAGCACAAGTCATGGGTTTAGCCTGCATGCGCAACTGAGTCCAGTATTTCTACTGTTTATTTTCTTGTTGTAATTTTTATAAAAATTTTTTGCTAAGAGTCAAACTTTGCGGCTTTTGCCATTTTCTTTGCCTCCATTTTTTGGACTGTAAATATTGTAAATATTTGGTAACATTGGAATATCTTCATAATCCCACTGGGTGTATGGAAATTGAATCAGCCTCAGTCTGCTCTCTGACCTAGTCGCCATCCTAACTCTGCGAATATGTTTGATGCCTTGTGGTAAACTGTTTTGAAGCCAGATTATGAACTCTTCAGATGTCCACCATAGCATTATTTATTGCCAAATTCTGCAAGGCTGAAGTTGTTTGTGAAACATTGGTAATATGGGATCTATCTAATACTGTGTCAAATACTGCATTCATATCAAGAACCATCTGATAACCTGTCATTCCAATTCCATCGCAACAGACTCACACTGATCAGTGTTTAGCAAAGCAGTGTCTAGTATCTAGAGACAGTACAGTGGCAGTTTTTAGATGGAAGGCGCAAACACACTCATGTTCATACACACACACACACACACACACACACACACACACACACAGTGATAATTCATGACATAAAATATCTCTGTTGACAGAGGCATGAAACAGTTCCTGCACACACTGAAATGCACACACACACTGAAAGTTAGTAAACTGAGCGTTTTTTTTTTCTTTTTCAGCTTTTCCTAAGAAAAATGAATGGCAGTACCATAATTCACCGTAAGGACAGTTTCTTTGGCTTTACACAATGGAGATTTATTCATCTGGGCAGTGCGAAATATGCTGAATGACATTTCAAAAACAGTGGTAGCTATGGAAAACATTGTTTGATGTCCAATGATGTCCAGAGCAAAAGCTTTAATATTTAAGAGTTGATTCTTTTCTTTTATCCCCAAGGCAAATCATCAGAGTGGCTCAGGTAGATGGACTTCAAAGATTTATCAACCGTACACGATGCCTCCTTGGTGGTTCTGGATTCCTGGTTTCCATTACCGCCATACTTGGCAGAGGATAAGAAGAATTAGATTCTATAGATAGATAGATCTATAGATAGATGGATGTACTTGTCATGCCACAATTCATCTATTACTTTAAAGACTAAAAGCCACTGCTATCATAATCTGACAGTTGTTGAGTTTCAAAAGAACCGTACAGGGTGACTCCTTGCTTGTTCTAGGTGTGGACTTTAAATACTTGAAATAAGACCAGCTACTGCTATCAAAATCTGGCAGCTATTGAGTTCGGAAAGAACCATACAGGGTGTTTTCTTCCTGGCTGTGGATGCAGATCTGAGTTCCACAACCGCCATGCCTAGTGGAAGAGGAGGGCTGTCAAATTCCGATTTTATTTTGCGTGGCAACGTTTATGCTGTACTTTTGACCGCAATTAGGCACTGTAATCGTAAGCTGACGGTTATTGAGTTTGGAAAGAACTGTCCAGACTGCTTCCTTGCTGTACCACGGAATTGCATGTGGGTATGTAGGACATGAGGGGAATGGTCCACACCTAGTGGAGGAAAAGGGAATGACATTCAGATTTTATTACGCAAGACAATGTTCATGTAAAGATGATGTGAATCTCCGTGCCTTGTGGTTGAGAGGGACTTATTTATTTATATATGTACAAGGCTGGTGTGGTTTATGGACAGGTATTAGTTGCCTTTAGTTTTATTTCCTCAATTTGTGTTCAGTAATATTCCTTTCAATATTCCATGAAAGTTGGATCTCTGCATTTCGTAAAGGGTTAGGGTTAAGCAGGGTGGACCAGTGTAGATCTAAATGATGTCCTCTCAACCAGAAGCCTTGAGTCAGCCCACAGGTCTTCCTTGTTTCAGTATTTGCACAAGTCTTACAGCACTGAGTGTGGGATGTGTATCCAGACGATCCCACTCCTCAAGAATATACACTTTTTCAATCAGTGTTAGTTGCGAAAAAATACCTTAAGTGAATCTTAAGAATAATGTGGCCTTGACATAGTGGCATGACTGTGACTGTCACACTTGTTGCAAACCTGTGGAGTGGAGGTTTTCAAAAGATACTGTCCAGGTGTCACATTATTCTTACTGTTTGGTGACTAGACCATTACGACACCAAATCCAGCTTGTTAACTGGATTCAGAATCTTAAAAGTGGGTTTTTATTGCCTTGTTTAGGTAAAATAAATAAATAAATAAATAAATAAATAAATAAATAAATGTGTATGCCTAGTTTGTGAAGATGGATATGTAGCTAGAGCTGCGAAAAGTCAACATATTGTTTGTAATGTTGGTATTATTGTTTCCACTTTTTTCCACTCACCACCTCACCATGATATCCATTTTCATAAAGTTATTGGTCATATAAATAAGTATTAATCTGGGTATTACCTTTAACTGGTAACAGTATATTGGTCATTCATAAACAGTGATTTAATCACTATTTAATATTCCTTGGTGATAATTAAATTGTTTTACAACTAGTTGATGATTAGTTAATTTCCTACACTGTTTATCAATTAATAATAAATGATACAGTCAGCATTATTATGTTTAATTCATGACGTGCTGATTAAATCAATTGGTTATCTATGCCTTGTATCACAATGATTAAGTTATTACAGAAATGTTCTGTGGTTGCCTTAGATACATTTTAAGCAAATTTTATTAACCTATGTAATCACTTTTAAATTGCTAACCAGGCTTTCACATTTAATCAACAAATATTTGTAGAACATGTAGTGAGAACACCCAGAATTTATCTACACAACCACACAGACACAGAGACAAAGGTGGGTTTCTCACAGGCTTTAGGATCTGCCAAATTGGCCTTTCACCTCTCACAGTGAAGGTGTCAGGATTTGGCAGTGTCCATGCAAGGGAACGGTGCCTTCAGTTCAGACCAGTGCTTTGACAAATAAGGAAATGAACAGCAGGACATGGAGACACTTCATGAACTTTTTGGGCCACTTGAGCTGTGAAACCACAGGGAACTTCCAGAATACACAGGTTTCAGGAGAGGACTCTTCTTTCCCATAGATAAAACTAAAAGGCAACAAGCTAGGATTGGACTTTCATTTTAGAGACTGAGATGTATTTCTCATCAGAACATAGAAATCACCCGGATTATACAAGTTCTGGCCTTCAATCCCATTCTCTCTCTCTCTATCTCTCTCTCTCTAGCTTTCACACACACACACACACACACACACCTGCTCTTATCTGCCAGGCTCTTGCCATAAGTTGCGATGCGTTCCTCCAGTGACTGGACGCTGGTATGTTCTTTGTTTAGTATAACTCTAATTGTGTGATGTGATGTGAATTCGCTAGCCAACCATTCAGTAATCAAATCAGCATTTTCCCGCCAATGTTTTCATGCTCCCACATATGATAAAGAATGAAGTTAGAAAATTTTTATTTTAATCCATTATTTGCTATGTTGCCATGCTGTCACCTAGTGACCATTACAGTATTTTACAGTTGCTTTGATTCAGTTTTCGCCACAGAGTTTCAATGTGCAAAACTTTAAACACAAAGAGCCAAACTCACTTGCCAAATTTCTTCCTTTAGACACAAAATGCTATGCTTACATACAAAGTGCAAAAACCCTAAATCACATGTTCAGTTCTCATAATGCAGCCATCTCATATCAATACTGTGTTCAAATGCTAATTACTATACATGCAGATCAGTAAATTAATTCCACATTTGTATGCACATGTCTCTCCTTACTTTAACAACATTGTCCAGGTGAGCAGCTTTGCCACATAATTGCCAGTCACTTCACCACTACATTAAAAGCTGTTAGAAAACCAGTTGTGTGGCAGTTCAGCACAACATGGAGTGAGTTGATGTTGAAGTGCGTGGCTGTGGGCAAGGAGGTACAAGACATATTGTGTCCAATGGAATAAAAGCCACAGTGATTGACCAGTGATTGACCAATATTTCCTTGAGCTATTTGCTGTAACGTATTGAGTTTGTTACTGTTGCAAAAAACTCTGGATTATTGAGCTGCTGTAGAAACTGTTACAGTGACCTTTTTGTGTTTGCAACTTATTTTCCATGATTAAACTTCAGTGATCAAAATATTTAATGTTTTGGTGTTATGCAACTGTAATGTCATGCATAGAAACACAAGGAGTAGAATAGAAAACATGAACTGATGCAGTGAGTCACTGCATGTGTGTTACTGGATCTCCTTCAGCATAGAGTTGACTGTAATGTCGTGGACACATGCAGTCTTTCTTTTTGTCTTTTTTGCATCACTGCATTCAATTTTGCTTTGTACAACAGAATTACAGCAGATCCAAAAGTCAGGCTGTATATTTTATATTTAGTGATATCATATATTCAATAAATAAAATGCAGAAAATCACAAGGATATCCTTACTGTACATCACTTGAAATACTACGGTGTAAGTTGCAAACTTTTTTCTTATTGCTATTTGTACAATCTAAATATGAGGAAATGACTATTGCAGTTTTGAAGAGAATTATTGTTGGTTTGATGAGATGATTTGATATTGACAAAGTTATTTTTAAATGCAACAATGATTAAAACACACAAATGAACATATACAATGTTCTGAGGTTATGCTAAACACGCTGCATCACGCACTTCCTCATTTGATTCAGTTGTGTTTATTTTGCACGCTGTGTGGCATGTTGAGCCCAAAATTAAGAGCTGAACATTTTGTGTTAAGAGTTTTGCCCATTGAAACTCTGTTGTGAAAACTGAATCAAAGCAATTGTGAAATACTGTAATAGTTATGTCTCTTTAATATCAAGGTATATAATTATGGTTTTGTTGATCCTGTGGAATGCTGTCCCACTCTTCTGCTATAGCTGTGTGAAGCTGTGTGAATATTGGTGGGAGCTGGAACATGCTGTCATATGCACCAATCCAGAGCATCCCAGAGATGCTCAGTGGGTGACATGTCTGGTGAGGATGCAGGCCATGGAAGAGCTGGGACATTTCGAGTTGCCAGGAAATACATGATCCCTGTGACATGGGGCTGTGCATTGTCATGCTAAAAGGTGAGGTGACAGTGGTGAATGAATGGTACTACAATAGAGCTCAGGATCTTATACAAATGACCCTCCCTAAAATGATTTCTGATAGTTTGTGCAGAAATTCTTTGATTGTGCAAACCAACTGTCTGTGTGGCTGATCCCACAGGTGAAGCAGTCTGATAAGGTGGCT
>OMKZ01025321.1:0-12691 GCA_900302535.1 Neoniphon sammara
TGGAACGGGGTTTCCTCCCCCAGCCAGCAGGGAGTGAGCACCCGGCTGACCTCTGCGCCCTCCCAGAGCTGACAGAGCGCGCCCTTTTAGAAAGTCTCCGTGCACGCTTCCGCCAGGAGAAGATCTATACCTATGTTGGGAGTATTCTTATTGTGATAAACCCCTTCCAGTTCTTGCCCATCTATAACCCCAAATATGTCAAAATGTACGATAATCACACGCTGGGGAAGCTGGAGCCGCACATTTACGCGGTGGCAGATGTGGCGTACCATGCCATGCTACAACGACGGAGGAACCAGTGCATCGTCATTTCTGGCGAGAGCGGTTCTGGAAAGACCCAGAGCACCAACTTCCTCATTCATCACTTGACTGCCCTCAGCCAGAAGGGATTCGCTAGCGGTGTGGAGCAGATCATCCTGGGGGCGGGGCCTGTGTTGGAGGTAAGGAACTAATTGGACAATAAATGTGTGCTCCTGTCCTACTTTACAAAGGTCATGAGTTACTTATAATTACCTTCACCAAGGAAGCTTTGTTTTCACTGCTGTTGGTTTGTTTGTCAGTTGAACAGACTTCCTTGAAATTTGGAGGACAGATAGGAATTTTGGGGATTGTTTTGGATCTTGATACTCAAAACAGAGATAGAGGACTGGTCCCAATCCTAAAATTATGTTTTCAGGGTCAACATATCAGTTTAACGTAAAACGTAAGAGACAGGCATTTGGATGAATTTCAGTGTTTGATTCTTACAACAAGTTGGAGAATTGCTCAGCATTGGCAAAGGTTGTGCTCTCAGAGTTTCTTGTGGCTGACTGTGTGGCAGGGCTGTGAAACCACTTCAGTCAAGTCCAAGTAAACACCAAGTTGGGGGTTCTTTGGGGAATTCTTTGGGGTTATTTGAACTGATCTTATGCACACCTGTAAGACCAAAGGTTTTTCCAAGGTAAGACCAAAGCAGTGACAAATAAGGTTTAGGACAAGCTCAGGACAATCAGGACCTTGAGGCTAAGATACCAGCGCCATAGCCCTGCTGCATGCATGGTGCCTCTTGAATTCAGAAATAAATATTCTACAACAGATACCCTCTATTCATGAACAAAACATCCATCCTCGCTGTTTCGTCTTTCATACCGCCATGAGCTAATATGGCCTCTAGCTGTACTGACTTTATGCTGTTTGACAGTGGACGCGTTGCAAGCTCAAACCAAGCTGAATGTGAGCCATGTGTTGTACATTAGAGGTCTTGGTTCTTGGGAGGAAGTGACAAAAGCCAGTCGAAATCTGAAGTGCAGTCAGCAGGTTATTTCTCCAGCAGTGGAATGTCAGTGCATGAGACGAGGCATGAAATGGATTATAGAAACGCTCGTCTGAAACTGCAATGCCTCGACGCGCAGGGAAACCTATATTTAGCCAGGCTTTGCCACATATGACTTTTATATGTATTATTTGACCCAGAAACTGGGTTTTGTGCAGTGTCCAATCTATGGATTTATAGCTTTGGTGGAAAAACCCTAATGGAATGTTGCCTAATCCAGCCCGGATTATGAATCAATTATGGATTATGGAATTTCATTGGGAATTTTGTGTTTGGAGGACTAAGGTCTGTTCAAGGACAACGTCGCTCTAATACTGTTTGACTCCGATTTATGATACGCTTTTCATCCATATAAAAGTGATTGGCTGCCGTAGAGCAAAGAGGCCTCAGCGAGGTCTGTTCCTCTTAACTATTTGTTGTTTTCTGGCAGCCATTTTGTTCTGTAATGCACAGCATCCTCTCTGGATGTCTGGGGATGTCATGTCAATATGCAGCTGTTCACCATGTGCATCCCATGCGGAGGTCTGTACACTAAAATGAGGCCTCTCCATGGTCAGTTGGTTATATGGTTAATCAACTGGAAACCATGAGTCACCTTTTAGACCTCATCACTGCTTTTTATAGAAAAAAAAAACTTGTTAAAATACGCAGCCATCAATGAAAAAAAAGGAACTCCACTTCAAATTTCCAGAAAACATAATCTTAGGAAGGCACAGTTTTCATATGACCGCAACTTCCTATAATCCCATACATCCTGGAGATCTCCTGTGCAATAAAACAAAATATAAAATTGGATGTATTGCATGGATTGAAAATGACAGGAATTTTGGCTGTGTAGTTTCATCACATAGCTGCGGTATATCCCATCCTGCACTCAGGCACAGTTGCAGTCCTGTATTGGTGCTTATTGGACATCGGTGACTGAATACCTGTCAGGCCTCAGATGCCAGCGGCAGCAACTCTGTGAGGAATGAAAGACTTGTTTTGATAATAGCAGAGATAGGGGAACACTGCTCGGTGAGGAAGTTTATATAGTTCTGTAGCTTATGTATGCGTGCGTGTGCTTTGCGTGTGTCTCATGCACTCACTTCCCCATCAGTCTCCTGTCTGACCGAGAACGCATTTTATATGTTGTGGAGGAGAGGGTAAAACACACGGTGCTGATCAGGAAAGTACACTTCTACCCAGAATCACTTTACTCCCCAACTACAGTAATTGTGCAGATTTTAGTCTTAGTGGTGCTGTAGCAGGAACACATTGACAAGTCATTAAGTGAATAATACACATATTACTCTGCATGTACACATTCAGCCTTCTGTCAGTGTGTTAGAGTCAAAGGAAACAGCATTTTGCGTATCTTGCTTCCTTAATTCGACTTATGTCCAGTTCAAACAGGATGTTTTGGCAGGCTGCAATATGGAGTGATAACACTATAAACCAATGAGATAGCAAAATCTGTTAGGAGAAGAAAAAAAATTGTATAATGGGATGAAGGGGGGTTGTTAAAATAATCGTGATATTATTAGTTGATATTTTATGTATGCATACTATTACGGTATGAGGAAGCCACTAAAGATATGACATTTTCCAGGAAGTAAAAATGATGGGATTTTGATATAAAAATATAGCATATAAATAAAATGAATGAAATTAGGTCTATGTAGTAACATAGGAAATCTGCTAACAGAGAAAAAGTCTGTTTTCACTTCACCATCACTTTAAAACTGTGCATGCCAAAGCAGCTTCATCACATTGCATGAACTTGGGACTCCTGTTTAGCACAGTTGCACCTGTTCACACTCTGTAAACAAAGTCCAACATTAACTAGCCTTCAGCTATAGGTAATTCCTGTGAGCTGTAGCTGTTTATACACTCCCGCGACAGCTGAACATGACGTCCACATCTATTCGCTGTTTGCCTCATATGAACAACAGCTGTATTCAGGCAGGAATCTGTGGGCCGCTGCGAATGCCCCGGGGCCCGACATTCTTTGCCCCACAGAGCTGGACCCGAGTCAGTTAGGAGCAACCCTCTGGGGTAAAAAGTTTACAGCCAGCCAAGGCACGGGGCTGCTGAGCTGAACCAGCCGAATTCTTTGGTTTCCTCAAGTTGTAATGCCAATTACAGAACCATTCGCCTTGGTCAGATGCTGCCTCTGCTGTAGTGAGGCTTTGTGAAAGTTTGAATATTCGCCTGGGGCAAAATCAGGCTGAGAAAAATGAGGTCAGCGAGGCTTGTTAGATGAATTTTCCACGCTAATTTTGTGGAAGTATTAAAATTTTGCTGGGGTTTTTCTTTTTGGGATCTCTAATATGTTCAATAACTTTGTTTCTTTTTGTTCTACCTGGCTGGGAGTTGATATGTCCTCCCTGAATAAATGTCTGATTCTCCTTACTATCTACTTTTGTCTGTAAAGTGTTTTTCTATGTTTCTAGCTACATTTGTCTGTCCAATTGTCTATTCTAATACAATGATCTTTTTTTCTTTGTTTTTCTTTGCATCCCTTTTTTTTGCAAACACTGGCTTGATAGATAAAGGTTCAGAGAAGCTTGAAACTGTATTTGAATGGAGAGTATAAAAACAATCAGATATGACAGCAGGCCTGAAACACGGTTGCACAAGAGAAGAAGAAGACAGCGGCAAAAACAAAGACATAGCCAGCGGGGAGGGAATAAGGTTGTACCAATATAGTTTGAGTGAATAGTGACAGTAATAGCTATATTTGTGTGGACTGTTTCTAATATAAATTTTCAGAGTGATTCACGTTCAAGACAAACATAAGACACAGAAACAAGTCCTCCTGGATGCCCACATGGGTCGCAGAGCAGTGCCAGTGCTGGGAACCAGGTCGACAAAAAGCATTTTTCAGGATGAACTACGTCTCTCTGGGGAAGCTGTGGTTGTACCCAGATTTGGAGAGCATTTGTGTAAATGCCTGTCGACTAAGATAAGTCTTTCTTTTGGATCCACATAAGAAGCTTACTGCCAACTAGATGAATGGAGGGAGGGAGGGGAATTTGTAGGCAATTTGTAAGTCTTGTTTTTTCATATATATATTTTAAATTAAGTTTGAAGTGATGTGCCTTTCACATTTGTTGGACAGCGTTTTAATATGATAAAGTCATATTAATTTACAACATTTGAGCAATAATTCAAATGGTTAAAAAAATGGATAATTTTCCTCAGGGTCTGGGCACAGTATGAAATTTTAGCTCTTGGAAATATTTCTCTTGGTGAAACCTTCTCTCTGCCCAGGGAAAATAAAGGAAAACAAATAAGATAGAAGTGAGTGTGGTGTTTTGTGAAAGTTTTCTTAGCACCTTCTCAAATGACATTGCCAGAGTGAACTTAGATATACAAGAAACAAAATAGATTGCCAGTGCTGGAAAAACACTGTTATGGTTTTTATTTTTCAAATCTGGCACCACAGTGGTGAGTTCTGTTATCCCAGGCTGCAGCATGTTTGATGGAGCGTGAGTCTGATGCTTGCTGTTTGGTGCAGAGGCTAAAATGTGCTGTGGCCTCCTGCTCTCCTTCTCTCCCGCCCTTCCTTCACCTCTGCATCCACTGTAACTCGCTGCCTCTCTTTCTCTGCCTGTTCCCTGTTGGATCCAGCTGAGCAGTGCGGCTGTCAGCCCTGCTCTTCACATTGTGTTACCATTAAGTGCAGGGTCAACAGCATCACAGGCGGAGGCTATTTTAGTAATTCTTTGAGCCAGGGTGCAGGACTGTGGCTCCCACGCACCAAGAGAAACACACAAACACACTCATATGTTCATGCTAACACCCAAAATAAGCTCAAAATGTAGCTTACACACATCCAAGCAGTCAGCTCTAATTAACTGTTTTCTAGAGGACAGTTTCATGATCCGATATTTTTAGGGGCATTTTGGTGTTTTAAGGAAAATTTTTTCATTGAACTATGAAATGATACATTTGCATTGCATATTGGCATGTAAACACTCAATTTGTACCACGAAGATTTAGTTCAACTTCTTTCCCACCGTTGGAAACTGGCGTCAGGCCTTACAGAGGAGGACGCTGCCATTTTCCATCTCTGCCCCCCAACCGGTCCATCTTCCACGCCGCGATTGTTGAGTTTTTACGATATGGTTGTTACATTTTGTTGATACAGTGGTTTATGTCAGGTTGACATTTTCTCTTACTGTTGACTGCATGGTGCCAACATTTAGTACCGCTTTAGGCTACTCGGTTGTTTTCTCATCAGAAACCGCTCTGTTTTCCTCCCCCAGGATGCACTGGAAAGAGTAGTTAGTTCCTACGTATCGCCTACAGAGGCAACTGCCACATTTATGCACAAACTTAATGAAACCAGTGTGAGCAGGGTGAAATGCAAAAAGGTTACTTCCACCTCATTTTTATTTCAAGCACATTTTATAAATTTTTAAGGACATCTTTGCCCTTTGACTTGTGAACATGCTCTCAAACTCTCATGCTCTCATTTTGATCTGTTCACCTGTTCTCAAAGTAAACCACTGCAGTGGAGACGGTAACTCGCTGTGAGTGACTTTACTCATCTCTCAAGGACACAGTTCAGGGGTGTGGTGTGTGTGTGTGTGTGTGTGTGTGTGTGTGTGGGGAGGGATGGTAGGAAGGGATGTGGCTGATTAAAAAAAAAGAACAGTCTTCCTTTAATTTAACGTTTTAGGCAATTTGCCAGTTTATGAATGAACAGATAGAGGTTCAGTATCTTGATCGAGAACTCTTAGAGAGGACACAAGCCTCTTTATTGGCTGTAGCGGGAATCGGTCTTGTGACCCTCTGGTTACTGGACGGCGCTTCTATCTGCTGGCGCTTCTCAGAAACACAGTAGTGTGACCACATGGCAAACGGCGACCGTCAGCATTACATCACGCCAGCGGTATCGTCTGACAACTCTCTTTGCCCCGAACGCCCCCTGGAATCGTTACTTGTCATAAAGAAAGCCTTTAATAATGGACCGCAGATGGCCAGCAACTGCAGCCTTGTGTAATTTGAGCCGCGTTCAGAGCCAAGCGACAGTCGAGATATGACTGTACAGCGGGAGAGCGCTGACTGGAAGACAGCTGGACGGCTGATGGGAAGGACCTGGCTTCTGTAGCCAATTGGGTCCCATAGTCTGGTCGTGGTTTTGCAGTCAGGTGACTCCAGAATGGATGCTGCTTTTTCCAAACATGTCCCAGACCACAATACGACAGCCTATTGAATATCACACAGATATATATGCTTGACGATTGAAAGCTTCATCATTTTACACTTATGACACCCTGGATTCAAATGCAACATAGTCCTTACAGGTGCCTGTTTGCAGCTTTGCTTACTTAATTATTTTTTCCCCTTCACGTCCCTGCAGCCTTGACAACATAATCCTTACTGACACTTCTTTAGGACAGCGTCATGTCTTGCGTTTTACTGTGCTGGATGACTGGGAGATCACTAACAAGATCTTTTTTCTGTCCTGGGTGATTCCCTGGTGTTACATCCCGCTAATCCCCACCGCGGTCGCTTTATGCCTCAGACAATTAAAGCTAAACTGGATCACAGTGAGCTCTCTCAGTTGTAAGTGGCTTCTCAGCCGGTGATTCAGTACCGAAAAGTCGCTCACAAAACGGTCTGACAGGGACGACGAATGGCTTAGATGGGGGAATACTGTACACTCAACTTAGAAGTGACTGCTAGGTGAAGGTAAAATGTCCAAATGGAAAAGCACTTGACAATCTGTACAATCACTGGCATGTTTTACCCCGTCAATTGTTTTTCTACAAGTTTTCAGGGTACTGCAGTCCCTCAAAAAGCCAGGTTTTATGTGTTGGTATTTGACATTGGAGTGGATCATCAGCAGTGGGAACAGACTCTGCTAAGCTGTCAGAGGAAGATGAACGGGGGGGAAGAGACAGCTTTACCTCATCCCTGTCTGTCTCTCTCTGCTGGAAGCTGGGCAGACTGCTCAGGGTTGTACAACTGAGATCTGAACAGAAAATGAGCTCAGCTTTTCCATAAACCTCATGCTCCCTGTGGGGAAACACCCATTATTTACATTTATATTTTGGGCAGAGAGCTCATGCTTTGGTCCAGACTGATCTGCAGTAAATGAGATGAGGTCTTGCTCTGTCTTACTCAAGGATACACTTTGATAAGACACTTTGGCTGTTATTGCGGTTTAAGCTTTGAGGGATGAGATGGACTCTATAGGCCAGTGCTTCTCAACTGGTGGGTTGCAGTCCAAAAGTGGGCTGCAGGTTGATTCTGTGAACCATGTTTAAGTTTAGATATCCGGTAAAGCACTTTTATTTTGAACGTCCGCTTCATAGTGCAGTCTCGGTGTCTCTCTGTCTTCTGCCCATACTGGGATTGGTTCCAGACCCATGACCCTGAAAAGGATTACGCGGGCAGAAAAAATGAATAAATAACTGAGCATTTCACAGCCCGTCTCATCAACTGATCCTTGTTTGGTCCTTGTCCTCCTACAGCACTTGTTGTGTTACATTTTTTCGTATCCGTTGCTGGTATTTGGACAATGACAACATCCCATCCTTCCCTCTAATAGACGGCTTGGTGGCTTGCATTGCAGCCACACAGCCCTGCTTCAAATCCTCGGGCTGATTGAGGCTTTGAGACTGACCCCAGCTGTGTGGCACTGTGTCTGGGAGCACAGAGACCGGGGGCTCCTGCAGGGCTGCGGGGCCCAGATTATAGCCTGCCTTTGTTCTGGCGGTGTGGCCACCAGGCCTGCCTGCCTGTCGGAGTCGCAGTCGCGCAGCCTCCTTCACCAGATGGTTCCTATCCAGATGTCCCCCCGCTCTCAGCCAGGCCCTAAGGGACAAGACCTGTCTCCTGTGGCTGAGATGGATGGCTCCAGGTAGTGCAGGGGTCCTCCAGTTAGTGTGTGTACTTTCAAAGGCTTGTGTTTTGTCAAGTGTGTATGTGTAAGGCCTTGAGGTGCTGTAGTACCGGTGTCTAGCACCACAGATCCAGCCAGTTGTTTTAAAGCTTTAAATCCCATGTGGTCTTGGCATATGAACACAGTAACAGTAACAGAACTGGAGTTGAACCTGGTGCACCCACTGACCCTGACAGAAGGAATAAAAACCATCAGATCTGTAACAAGGTGGTCAGTTTTTGACGGGAAGGTCATGCATTAAGACACTTATGCTAGAGGCATATATCTGTGTGTGTCGTAGGGAGGCTGTTTTTATTCCCATTTGAATGAGGGGGACACTGCAATGCTGTGTGTGTGTGTGTGTGTGTGTGTGTGTGTGGTGCTATCCCCAGTGTAGAGGAGAGCTGCCTGTCAGAACACGTTAGCAGTCGGCTCTCCCAGCAGCATGGGAATAGCGGATGTGCATCCCTGACCGAGTCTGTCCTTGGTCTTTAAATCACAATGAGACATCCAAAAGCTCTCTACTGTCAAGGAAGGCTGCTGCAGAGGACAGGCTGGTTTTATTGCACAGCACTTTATATCGCACTGTGCACGAGGGAGTGTTTCCCTCAGTGAATGGTCACATCAGCTCCCATTCATCTTCAGCTTGCGTTTTAACACGGCTGTTTGAATGAAAGATGTACTCACTTCTTGATTTAGCCGTTGCAGTCAGCAAAGTCCTGTTTCTGGGCAAAGTGTCCTACTTTTGTGTTCTCCCACGCAGTCTGTGAACTTGTTTTGAGCATTACATTTCCAGACCTAGTTTAAATCCCAGCTTTCCCCCAACAGCAGAATGGGTCTCTCTTTCTTTCATTACATGTGGCTTAACAATAGCTGCCCCCTTTACCTCAGAAGGCCTTGTGTTAGCTAGCTAGCTCGGGCTTGCATTGGCTAATCATGCCGTCTACCTCGGGCCCTGCATGTTCCTGTTAGCACTTCCATCCCTATAATCCATATCCTCTGGGCAGCGAACACTCTTCGATGCGCCCTCAAACATCTGTTCCCTGGATTATCCTCATCTCCCTCTCATTCTGTCTTTCTCTGGAGCATTCCCTCTTTCCTCTGTCAGGAAGCTCGGTACAGTGTGCATTTATCCCAGCCGACAGCTGTACACAGTGTACTGAGACCCTCACTAGTTATACTGTTGAACTGGACAATGTTCAAGGTACTGTCAGCGGACAGATCTTCTACTCTTGCTGCTCATTTCTACTCAACATCAGCGGCCCAAGGAATTGTTGCCTCCTGTTTACCTGGTGTTAAAAACTATAACAAAAATATATTTTGCCACTGACCCTTAATGCAATCTATCCATCTAGATCCAGATTCAGATGCAGTGTGATCTGGTGAGGCAAAATTTGGTGAGTAAAAATATGGGGCAGATTGAGCCAGTTTGCTAGTGTTCTCCGACTAGAAATAGTTCCCAGTTCACCCTGAGGGCTGTGGATTATGCGGGGTATCTATGTCATTGTTTTTGGAAAGAGCTGTTGTTAAATTTTTCACACATAATGTTTTGACAGTTTGAGCTCCACAAAACAATACCCATACAGCCTCATTGTATCTGGGTGCTGGGAGACGGGGAAGATTGGAGAAGAATGGAAACCCTCGCCAAATAACAGGCAAACTGTCTGGATGGATAGATTGCACGTGGGAAAATATCTTTTATTTATTTATTTTTATATTTTGGGTGAATTGTTCCTTTAACGTCTTAGTGTTGTTGGTAATCAGTTGGTTATTGTTATGTCTTACTCTAATGACTCTCATGTAGGAAATACTACCTCTGAGCAGTATACACACTACATGCTGAGAGCCACACACATTGTTGTGCAGTCGACATGAGCTAAACGAATGCGTACTCACAGATGGATCCTCCTGCTGAAATGTTGAAGTGTCATTACTCATGTAACAGAGGGAGAGCTGCTGCTCCGTTACATCTCATCATTTCACAGTGAAGATGTGGTGCCAGTGTCTTATCTCCTTGTGTGAGTTCACTGTGATTGTCAGCCTGAGTGAGGCAGCTTCTACATGATTAGGCCTAGAGTGCTAATTGAGTTAAGAATTAGGAGTTTTGGTTTTGTCATTGAGTGGATGTGCTGTGCAATGCTGATACCAAGATCTGTATTGCATTTGGTCAGAAATTGAAGCAAATTGATTTGACTTTTTGCCTTTCACTAGAGACAATATGGTGTATCTTATGACATAGCAGGACTTTAGATCACTTTAATGGAGAAAAATGCTTAAAATTTAAATTTGTATTGTCCCGTGCAATGAAAAGAAAGTTTGTATTAGAGGTCTGTGTCAGAAATAGCGGTTCTCTCCTTCCTGGCAGTGGGAAAAGTGGCATTGGCTCAACACTGCCATCAAGTCATGCTTCCTCTTGGCTGTCTCACCATCGCTCCGCCCAGCAGATTTAGTGAAAGCCTTGTGACAGGAAATTAATAGTCCAAATGGGCTTGATTCAATCTGAGCCTGCTTACGTGGTGTCAGGTCAATCACACGCAGATGAGATTAAAATCATTAGTAGTCTTAGGTGGACATGAGGCCATCTGGGCCAATAGGAGCCATTGAGCAAAACTGGATGTGCATTAGCGGCCTTGTCCACTTTAACCCATTAACTACAATATCATCAGTCAAAGGCCAGATTAAATCAAATTAAGCTGCACCATTTGTTTTTATTAGCGCTGCATATATTTGTATTTCTTTCCTCTTTTTTCTTTTCTTCTTGAATTTTTTTCTCTTTCCTGCCTTTTGTATGGCAGTAGAATATGCTGAACCACAACTCAATCATTAAATATAAACATATTTTGTAAATTTATATCTGCCCAGTGCTCTGTCCTCCTCATTTGGTCTCTAACACCCTGTCACAAATCAGCATGATACTTATTAGCAATTCTCTCTTCGTTCTGTGAGCCATCCTTTGAAGAGTTTCTTTTTTAAGTTTCAAAAGGAAACAGCATCTATTTGGGTCTTTCTGAAAAAGACTGACTGGCAGCCTTGGATGTGGTTGCATGCGGTGTTGCACAGAGCACAGGAACTGAAAACGCACAATGTTACCAGATTTCTGAAACCAGATCAGATAAACAGTTTAAATCAGTGTAAATTTGTCACAATAAAATTGCCATATTGTTCCTAGAATATAATGTTCCAGATGATTTCAGATAATTTTACGCTTCATTCTCTCCACAGTGTTTTTTTTTTTTTTTTTTTTGTTTTTTTCTTTGTATAGGGCATGGAAGTTGTACGCCAGCAAATTATGTCCTAAGGGAAATACTGGTTGTAGTATCATTCTTCCTCTTCCAAATTGCTATCAGTGGCTGTTGTGGGAAAACAAACAAACAGTGGTTAGTGTTATTGCACAGAACAATTGCATTAGACATTAAACAATTCCTTAAAATGTTGCATTAAATAATACATTTGACAGTTTCATTTTTTTTGTTTGTTTGTTTTTTGCACCCTGGTATTGATCTACAATTGGAACTGTGATATATTGGTGCAAAGGTAAAATTTCTAGTGGGAAAAGAGACAAAGAAAAGAAAGAAGAAAAGAAAATCATCATGTAGAGCTCGTGACACAAACTAATACTGCATGGAAGCAGTGTTTCTCTTCAGATAGATGCTGCTTTACAGGCTGAGAAAATTCTACCCTGCCTGGGCTTATGAAAGTCTATAAACCCCTTCAGATCAAGTCAGAAATGCCTGGTCAAGCTGAAAACAAGGCTGCCTTTCTGTGCTCCTGAAAATTTTGGAGATACAAGATTTTCAGCCTTGTAGCCTAGCTTAGTGCAGAGTAACCTGAGGCAGTGGATGTATGTCTCTTGATTCCTTTCACCTCGGGCCATAATGCAGAGCCTGACAGCGTGCTCTTCACCAGCTAACGTGATAAAGCCTCCTGCCAGAGCCGATAGCATGGCAGTGGTTGGTGGAGTCTCTCTTCGCTTTAAGTGAATCAGGCTATATAGCCAACTCCATTTAACCAGAGACGCTCTCTTTTGTGGCTGCTCCGTTTCTGCGGCGAGACCCCTGTTGTGGTGAGGCTCACAACTTAAATCCCTCTCATTTAACCTCACTTCACTCGTACAGTAATTACAACTTCCAATCTCCCCGCAGCCCCTCCCCTCCTGCTTTTTTTTTTCTTTTTTCTCTCCTCACATTCCCTGTGAAGAGCCAAATCTGTGTCATCCACTGAGAAAGTAGATCAGTGATTGAATACAGGGCCCTCTCACCATATAATATGAGGCCATACGCTACTGCAGCACATTTTGGCAGGTGTTTGATTGCGTGCACTTGAATGGCAGTTAGGCCTGAAGTCTGGAGTTACGGCTTTTTGTGGCACGCCTTGTCGTTTCTAAATAGAGCTGACACACCGGTTGACTGACTGTGCCTACTGGATCCACACGCGACCTGGTTGGTTGGTTGTTATCCAGCTACCTGGGCTTTTTTTTTTTTTTTTTTTTTTTTTTTTTT
>OMKZ01025326.1:0-12657 GCA_900302535.1 Neoniphon sammara
TATATTCCAAGACGTGTATTTCAAATACACATGATACATTGTGTAAATAAGACAGCTTCAGATTTGCTGTAAGGTTTATTTTTCACTTTGATGTAGCTAGGCTAATGACTCCTGTAGACTTCAAGTCTTTATGCTAAGCTAACATGAAATGCTAACCATCGGAACCGAACCAGTGGACGTACAGAGGTGAAAATGGTGTGGAGTATTCCTTTAATTATTTCAATTTATGAAAGTCAGACCATCAAAGATTACACAGGGTGTGTATTGTTTCCTTTCATTGCATTTGTCATGTTACAGTTACAGTGTAGTCTAACACCTCATGTTCAATACAGCTTATGAGTCTGATAAGAAGGCAAGCTCACTCCACTGCATGACTGTGACCCATGCACTGATAGCAGAGAGAGTAATAGTACATTGTCCTATTTCACACATCCGTCACACCTTTCTACTGTGGAGTGGTTTGGTCTGGGGGCACATCCTCTAACCAATCTAGTGTCATGTAGATGAGGTAATAAACTAGGCAGTTTGTCAAGGGTAACTGTTCAAGGATCGACATCTTCCCCACAAGCTATGAAATTCTGACTAGCATTAACAGCAGCATTTTTGATGTGAATAAGTGCACAGGGTTTAATCACAAGTGCTGTCACTTGGTTGGAGCAATTTCCTTTGGCTCTGTAAAGTATGAGGTTGCAATGTAATTGAATTTGGGTCATAATTAAAAAGTGCAAGGAGCCATGTGATCCCCTCCACCCCCCTGCCTTTCATCTTTGTAATTTCATAGCATTTTAGGCCGGGGAAGCAATGTTTTCATCACTGAAATGAGGCATACATAAAGGCTTTCTGCTTTCTTTATTATTATGTGCCATGTAAGGTACAGCAGAAACATTATTTAAATTGGATGTGCAATTTAATTCGACATTGTTGGGAGAAGAAAACATTAAGTGAGCAGAGAATGAGAAGTGGAGAGAGATTGTGCCTGCGTTAGAGTGAGTGGTTGGGGTTGGGCGAGATGATGCAGACTAGAGACGAGGTTGATAAAAGGGATTTTTATGTCTCACGCACGATCGCGCCATAGGGTTTTAGCCTGTTTCCCAAACTATCTCGACCATATTTTCCATTCTACTCCGTGTGAGGAGGCGGCACACAGGATGAGCTGCTCCTCCCTTTTCTCCATACAACCAAGGTCGCCATCTGGTTTCCACGGCTCCTCCGCCTATTATTTCCCAGCTCCCGATTACAGTGATCTTTCAATCAGCACAATATCATGAGACGTCACTGCAATTGCACAGTTGTAACCTCTGAATTATCCAGAACAGCAGAGCGAGGCCGGGAAAAAAAAAAAAAAAAAAAAAAGATGAGATGAACCCCTGTCAACGTATCACGTGAAGGGGGCACAGAACAGCACTGGTGGAGCTGAGGGGAAAATGGAGAAGGAGCAATGAACAGACATCTTGTAATGGAAGACAATGAGGAGATAAAGACTCAAAGAGAGAGAACGTGTGACACAGAGTATGAACCAATACACAGACTCGGGCAGAGATAATGGAGGAAAATATAGGAAATTAAAGTAAATGACAGAGGGGGAAATGAGAGATAGTGGAGAGACAAAGCAGAGAAGTGATGAATGGAGCTGAAAACGGCTGGCGTGGCTGTCAACGTCTAGCACTTCTCTATCATACGTGATCATTCGAGCGGGGACGGGAATATTTGTCACATGTATTGTATTGGCTCTGACGCTCCCACACTCCTCCCCTGTTGATCGCTTGTAAGCTGGTGATATATGAAGATGCTACTGTCGTATTCCGTTGCAAGTCGCTCCAAATAACGGCATCAGCAAACGTCTAAAATGTAAATGTTGACAGTCAAGAATCCTCGTAGATAGCAGGAATAACTACAGAGTCAACTGGACTGCTGCTTCCAACCTGTAGGTCCTCTGGCATCACGCAGCTACAGTACCTTTGCAGTCTTTCACAACTTATTATATAAACCGATGACCTTACTGTAGTACACTATGTATCTTGTCATGCCAGTTTCTTAAGGCAGGATTTGAGACATCCACCAGTGTTGTGGCCTATTAGAAAAAGACAGTTTTCCATCAAATTTTTGACTGAATTATAAATTTGTTAACATAACATTTTCTTCCAACATGCCATGAGCATGGAGGCGACATGTTACACAGCCAACATAAACAGTGCAGCTCTCAGAATATTCCAGAATAAAGCTTTGCAAATGTCTTCTGAGGTAGGAAGTATGTTCTCTGGGCTTCAAGGACACATACAATGCGAGACATTTTGACTGTAAACAAAACCAAGTGTGTTCACTGAGAAAACTACACTGGGTACCTTAATGGTGGTAAATGAGATCATGTAGGTCGACCAGTTAAAGGAGTACAGTTAAAGGAATAGCTTTGGTGTTGCTGTAAGGTTTATTTTTTTCACTTTGACAGAGCTAGGCTAATGACTCCTGTAGACTTCAAGTCTTTATGCTAAATTAACATAAAATGCTAACTGTCAGAACCGAACCAGTGGACGTACAGAGGTGAAAATGGTATCAAACTTCTTGTCTTAGTCTGGGTAAGTCGTATAAA
The DNA here is from genome assembly GCA_900302535.1 of Neoniphon sammara. NCBI lineage: Eukaryota > Metazoa > Chordata > Actinopteri > Holocentriformes > Holocentridae > Neoniphon > Neoniphon sammara. Next base: position 2,588 of record OMKZ01025326.1, read on the forward strand.
GGGTATTTTGCCCAAAATATTGGAGTATTCTTTTAAGACCAGCATTAAAGTGCCCACAATATATAGAAAGCTGGTCACCAGCATACTATATTACTAGCTTACTGCCTTTATGGCCAGAGAATGACCAGCAGAAGCTGGCCACCAGCAGAACCAGTTTGGCTGGTCTGGGCTGTGTTTTAATGCAGTGTATATACTGTATGTATTTATAGCAAATGCTCATAACATTAAATGAGATATGGAGATATTAAAACCTGACAAATGCACCCTGCAAGACAGAGTTAGTGTGTGTCTTACATATACTGCAGGCTATTTATATACTATAGTCTACCATTATTAAACCCCAGAACTTTTTAACAAGCAGTGCTCTCTGCTCTACCTTTTCAGTAGGTAGCTAGAGCAACCTAGACAGCTTTTGTCTTTGGGGCATGGATGCAATACATTGCAAAGCATACAAATGTTAAATAATTAGCTTCTGCCCTTGTAGCAATGGCCAGATTACTCTAGTCATAGTCTTAGACATGTAATAATGGCATGACAAAGGCCATCCTACTGCTGTCTCTCCCAGTCAGCCTCCACCTTAAGCAGGTGGCTGCAGGGAGGACAGACTTATTTGTTTGGTTCAGTATAAAAACAATGGCCTCTTTTGCCCAATTAGACCAGCCACTGAGAATTTGCTGTTTGTGCTGACAGCAGACCAAAGTCCTTTCCAAATTAGGGCACCTATATGAGGTCCTCTAATTATGAGATGACTAGAATTGGCAGGACACCAGTGTTGTATTCTTGCCTCATTACCGTTTGTTGATTTCTCCATTGTCTTCTTTTTTCTTGCTTATTTTCCACACTTAATGTAACTTTTTGTATTTTATTGTGGTGTTTTTTTAATTTCACTGTCTCATTTTGATTTTTTTTATACATAAAGTGCTTTGTAAATGCATTTTTTTTTAAAAGGGGGGGTATACAAATAGTCATTGTTTCTAACTTTATTGCCTATAGTTTACATGCAACAGCATATAAACCATGGGCATGTAAACAGCAACATATCAACCACAGAATAGTATTAAGGAACAGTCATTTTTGCCCTTGGCCAACTCTGAGGCCGCCCATCATCGTTCAACCAATCAGCAGGTTCAAGTCACCAAGCAAAGTAACTGCAGCAGCAGGCCTAGCACACTAGCTTTAAACTTTGTTAGCAATCAAGCTAACTCTGTCTAACGCCACTGCAAATGCATATTCTGTGTAACTCTGTGTTTTGGTGTATTTGAGAATGTCTTATTTGTTAGCAATCATTTATTGGCGAGCTGTCCTTGCTGCTAAGCTAAAAAAAACAACCAGCAAATTGACTTGTTGGCTGACTGCCTAGCATATCTACTATCTTTGTTTGATTCAGTTCATTCAAGTTTAACCCTGAAACAGTGCACACATATGAAGAGAGGGCACGTTCCTACTGTAATTTTTCCCTGCATTATTTTTGTCAAGTTATAGCATGCTACTTCAGTTGCTGGTTTGCAGTGCACTCATGTTTTCCAGCCTTATTACAGGCTGATTAATGGGTCATATTGCCTTCAAGGTTGATTTGAGTCGAGAAGAAAAGCCAGATTCCCGGGCCGTTGACGCAATCCATGTTTTCCTAACTTCCCTCCAGGCTGGTTTGTCAGATTACAGCCTGTGAGGCTGATATGTAGCAGTTCTTCTTGCCACAGTAGTTCCAACTGCACCCTCCTTCCAGGCTGGTTTGTCAGGTACATACACCTATCTTCTCAGCCGAAGTCACTAATTGAAGCTGCAGCAGAGAGAGCATCCCATCCCCACAAACTGAGACACAGCAGATTCCTGTTTGCCCAAATCAATTTCAGATGTTGGTCATACTCACTGGCGGGAATCTTGCCACAGAGGAAAACACAAATTGAAACTTGAGAGCAAAATGCAAAACTGTCTTCCAGACAGCAGCAAGTGAACATTCCATCCAACCAAAGATGGACTCACCAGTGATGACTAAACCGCTGTGAAATAATTGTTTTTCATCCTTTCCTCCTCACCCGCCACAAAAATGAAATTATGTCCTATGAGTGCGTAGATTACTGACGTCACAACATATGGTTTTTGGGAAATGAAGTCGTGTAACGTTTCAAAATTCAGACAGCTGTCTCTTGGTGCTGCTGGAGGGTGAAGTCGCTTCGTGCAGCCTTAAAATGTGAAAAGTTACATTTTTAATCTTATCTTTTTTGACTAACTTTAAAAGAAAAGTGGTGTACCTCTCTCCTTCTCCTTAGACACCACAGCACCAAAGGGCCTGTTGATAGAGGTCTGCAGTCAGACCCTTCTCAAAAGATTTCCTAGTTCAACTGCTGTGTCCAGGAATCAATACAAAGCCGGGGTTGGTCCACTTCTGTGTGTATCTCAAATATACCTCCTTTTCTGATTCTTTCTAGCAGCTCTCCAGGTAACAACACATCTTGAGATGCCTGTCTTCCATTTCAAACCAGCTACATCCCCATTACTGGTCCTCTCCTCTAGCCCTGAGGCTGAAGTCTTCCCATTAGGACTTCTTTCTATCCCAAAAGGATAGTTATTGTGCAACAGAACAGCATTCGAGAGCATCCACATTAGCATACCAATGAGTAACACAGCAAATACGGCATAAACAAAATGTGACTCGATATGGAAAAAACATTTTTTGTCGATTTTATTTGCATTTTTACACATTATTGTTTTTCGCATTCACAGCTTTCAGATGCTACTGTATATTACATAAAAGGGGTAATGCAGAATATAGAGTTCACAAGGGAGTTAACAGCGTGCCTAATGCTTTATGTTTGCTTGTTTGCAGCCTGCACAGGTTCCAGCAACTGACCAGCCTGATTCACAATGATTGTTTAAACACTTGACAGCCTCTTGTTTATCTCTTTGGGGTTCTTCTGTCATTAGGATGGGATTAACTGGGTCCTTTTATTCTAAGCCTGGGCAGTCAACTGAATAAACCTGCCAATCAGCAGTGAACAGCATGATGCGGGATCCTGTTTCAAAAGGCTCTTTGGGCCCTTGTGCTCCACTGCCCCCCCGTTTCATAACACAGAAATCAGCCCGGCTAACACTATTATGTATGTATTCTTGATTGCTCTCCTGGGGGCCCAGTTAACATTGTTATGTCTGTGTAGGCACTGATGCATATTCCTCTCAGTTATTATCACTGAAAATGTTCTTGCAGTCAGGGAAAAAAATGAATATCATTATTTTGGTTGTTGTGGAGCCCCCCACTGGTCAGGGACCATTTCATTTGAAACTATTCATAATTCCCAAAGTGCTTCAGTGTTGCTTCTCACTGTGTCTGGACCCCAGCCTGTCCACACTGTAATATGCTCCACTTAGCTGATTTATCCAGGATGGTAGGCTTAACAGCAGTTGCCAAGCACCTCATCTCATTACAATGCTTTCTGAAGTAATGGACATCAAACCTGTTGTTAAAGTTATTCCAGCCATTGGCAAAAAAAAAATACATTGGCAAAATCTGCATGGCTGGAAAAGGAAGCCCAGGAAGCGGGGCTGGGCTGTGATTGTGGAGATGTCATACTTTTGATGCACTGCCATCATGCACATCCAGTACTTCTTAATGTCATCTGTCTTCATCAGTCTTGGCGTAGACTTTTGTGCCTTGCGTCGCTTGTAATCATAATTGAGCCCTAGCAGTAAACCCATTTTTCTTATTCGGTTTGACCTTTAATCATTTGTTAACTGAACTTTGAAAATTGAGGGATCACAAAGTTCTAAATTCTGGCTATAACTGGAAACTCAGCCATACTGGAAGACTGTCATTTTGGCACATACGTACCCATATGCACAGGCACAGCAACAGAGTACAAAAAGCCAAACAACAGCTACAGTATGTAAATGAGCTCATGGGCACATATGTACATTTCCATCCTCACATTTCACTGTTTGTTTATGCCATGAATGTTTCGTCTTATCTTGATGCTCAGCCAGTTCTTACGCATTTTTGTTTGCTGCATTGACCTTGAATGTGCTTTAATGAAATTGTCACTGTTACTGCTCTTATTGTAATTCTCCCTAACTTTCTCTTGATTGCTGTTATGTATTGCCTATTATGTTACTGGGCTTAAATAAATAATAAATAAATAAATAAATAAATAAATAAATAGAAAGCACTTCAATTTTGCTAGGATGCATGTCAAATCTTTGAAACTAAATATCTCACAAATGCACTCTACCCAAGTAAAACCTTATAGCTCCAGCCTCGCCTCTTATCATAGAAACAACACATTACAGTTTTTGGCTTTACAAAATATGTGGATGACCTCAGCTATGCCCTATGACTTTGTGGTTGTATGTTCACTGTAGCTTAAAAATACATTTTGCCACATAGTTATAGAACAATTTGTAGGGACGATAGGGGGCCAAAAACAATCATATGAGCATTTTACCGCAAATTATATTTTAGATTTAATACTAGAGATATTGATGTTGCCAGAAAAGCAGAGTGTGTCTTATCAAAGGCCACTCAATCATGACAATACATCCATTTCTTTGCATATCACCATGCAAAAATTGTTGAGAAATGCTCATGTTTATGTATTCTAGACCACAATAATAGAATCTCATTAGAGCCTGACCTGTATTTTACACCATGTTTTGGCACCAGACATTTAATTCATGAAATCAAATAATTGGAGAGTCAAAATGCTGACACAAGCAGATGGTGTGTGAGTCTGTCTCTTTAGTGTAAAAGGCGGAAATTTTGGACTGTGTTTTAAGAGATTTTCTCAGTCATGACATTAGACAGTGAGGTTGGAGTTCAGTTCAAAGGAAGTTAACCCCCCAGTTTTCATCTGGACCTGCTTACCTCAGTTTCTCCCCTTTCCCCCACTCTTTTATTTCAAGTGAGACTCCTGTCTAAATTGGCAAATTTCGGGAGTGAGAGGAGAGGGGAGTGAAGTACATACAGTTTTTGTTTCACTCTCTGGACTCGGCACCTTGCAGTTTTTCTGTTTATGTTTTAAGGGCGTGTGAAATTACCACACTGACATGAATCCCTGGTGGACTTACTTGCGTCCCTGTTTTTTCTTTTTTTTTCTCTTTTTTTTTTAGTTTGTTTACTTTGGATTCCTTTCATCCTCCGTAAAAGAACATAGCAAAATAGCCCTGGGCAGATTGTTCATTTTTCAATCAGAGAGTAATTTGTTTAGCACCGAAATGCAAGATAGCTGTATTCAGGGGTGGCTCAGATGAAAATACAGTGGTTCACGCTTGCCTTGGGAGTAATTTCAAGTTTTAAGTTTGCAAAATGGTGTAAAAGCTTTGAGATTATCGTCGCTGAGCCGCGCTCTCCCGCTTTTTGTGTTCACAAACGGCAATAATCAAATGTTTTTGTGATATCGTTGTCTTTGAGGCATGTTTGTAATGAATTGGTCGCGAGCGCAGAGTAAGGCGCTTTTCATTGAATGGGATGAATAGTGCATTTTTCCTTTAACAAGTGTTTTTGAAAGGATATTTGAGGCAGTGTGAGGCAGAAATTGCAAAAATGTCCAATCTAATCCACCTCAGCAGGGCCCCAGTTTTGCCAAAAACATGTCCTCGGTGCAATATCAGTCACTCCTGTATCCCTGCCTCATCTCGCCTATCTAATCATTCTAGCTACACGATAGAAAAACAGATTCCCCCGCTCAACAAGATAGCATTCAAATGTGTCCCATTTAGTTTGGGGAAGTAGCATTCATTCAGCTGGGCCGTGTCAGGCCGTTCGATCTAATCTACAGTTCTCTTGACGTATTAGCCTACGCCTGTTGTGCACTCTGCCATTTGACAGTCAAAATCAATGCAGCTTAAGTACAGATCCTGATCCAGCAACAATCACACCAGCAGCCCCATCGCAAACTCCTTAACCCTTGCCGCCTCTCTTGCTCTCGGCCGTACGCGGCATTATTTTCAATCAATTTCATCTCTCCCCGATGAAGAAATCCACTTTGATGTAAAGCGGCCGCAAGTGCTATGATTGGGTCGTGTGGCAGCGTCTCTGAGGGGTTAAAAACTCTATTTCCATGCAAAGTTGTTGCTTCGTTTTCTGTCCTCCCCTCCCTTTGGTTTTTACTGCCGATGCATTGACCAGGGTGTTTGGACTTTGGGCATGATTGAAAACCTTTTTCCATTTCATGCACTTAGAATGTGGATCTAATGGCTTTGTTGATGCCATAGGCTATGTATTTTGTTGATAGCATGCACATTATAAGAACTTTTTTTTTTCAAAGCATCTCCAGGTGGTGTAAACATTATACAGATCTATGCTGAAGATTTTGATATGTCTATAGATTACTGTATGTTGTTGCTGTTATTGTTCTTTATGTTATTAATGAACAATAGGGTCAAAGTACTACTACCAAGAACAGTTTCATCATTTATTAAAAACAGTCAAATATTTCTCAGACAAGAAAATATTTGCATGTCCACTACTGACCTCAATCACAGCTTGTACTCTGGCGGATTTATGCAGAGAGTCCACATTATTCCAGCGCTTTTTTTAGAGAATCACAGAGAGTGTGTTGAAATGTTTCACCTCTTTCCTTTTGATATGTGTGCGAAGATGTTCAGTGAGGCTCGGGTCTGGCAACTGCGGAGAGAAACGTGTAATTCAGCACTCCTTGCTATTCCTTGGATTTACAGGCTTTGCATAGCTTCGATGCCTGTTTAAGGCCTTAGTGCTGCTGGAAAATGAATCCTGTTCTTTTAAGCCAGAAGGGATGGCACGCCTCTTGCAGAACAGAAGTGCTCCTTCTCTTTGGTTAAGGGTGCAGCTGATCCTGAGCCAGTCGCCAGCTCCGTAATGGGTGAAACATCCCCACACCTGAATATTTTCACCGCCATGTTTGACTGTAAATTTCACGCACTGTTTCATTAACCTTTCATGCGGCCATCTCCTCTCTCTCAGATTGCAACTGTAAAGGTCAAACTTTGATTCATCTGTAAACAAGACTTTCTTACAGTCAGTTGCTTGGCCCGTGCTAAATGTTTAGACTGAGTGGTTTGGAACCTGCTGCTCTCCCATCAAGGCCACATTTTGGCAGTCATCTTGTGACTGTACGTACAGCTGACTGGAGTCGGACTTTGTATCCCGGATGCAGATGCTGTCCTGATGTTAGCTTGACATACTGATCTTCAGATGGTGCGGTCACTTTAGGTCTGCCTCGTCTTGCTTTGATTGAAAATGACTTGGTTTGTGAAAATATATCCAGGATCTGTCGTACTGTCCCCTTAGAATCCTTCAGTGTAGCTGTGGAAGTTCATTTTCATAGTAAAAGCCCTAGCAGTAGCAACAATTAACCATAAAGATATATATTATATATTTAGTAAATGTTTGTTATTAGTTGTTAAACTAGCAAAACATATTGTGTGTATTGTTTTGGTATTCATGTCTTAACATTAGAATTAAATACATGATGTGATAACAGTTTGACATTACTGAGATATTTTTATATTGATTTGTGTTAGTTTTAATAGTGTGTTCTTGAGTAAGAAGTATCAACTTAAAAAAAAGTATGAAAAAAGTACATTTGTTTTGGTTAAATGATGAAAACAAGCAATTTTTAGTAATAGGACATTTAGACTCCACCGTATGAGTTGATGGCTGTATCCCATCATGCTTTAGTTCCACTTTCCCAAACAAAGCCACAGTACTTACTCTGAGAGTTATTTAAGCCAGTGTGGTAATATTCATGAATATCTCTGTGATTGGAATAGTTGACTGCTGTTTTACACATGGAGGCAGTCACATCTCAAAGCACTCTGCCCCCCTTGGCTTTTCACATATTCGTTCCACTTTTAATGAACGCGAGAACTCGTAACAGTCATACCTTATTGTGTTACATATTTGTGTGGCATCATCCACTGCTCTATGGAAGCACACAGTAAATCCATGTGAAGCCCTAGGAACTGGACGTCCATGCGTGATGTGCATGGGGTTAATCCAGTTGCATGGAGATAAACCGAAGAGACAAGATGTCAGCTTTATTAAGAGAAACCTGCATATGAACAACACGATTTAAAGAAAAATGAGAACTTGGCTAAATAACTGAATAAATATACATGTGCAAGGCAAACTAACACAGTTGAGCTAAGGGGATAACAACCTTTTCTCGGAAATTTGAAGCCAAAACTTAGTTTTTAAACCACAAACCCTTAATCTCAGCCAATATGACAGACTGAACTTAATCCTAATTCTAACTGTAATTATAAATCACGTGCTACCCCTTAAATTTGCCAGAAGTGAGGACCAGCGCGCACACAGACACACAGACACACACACACACGAGAAATAAAGTTTGTTTCTCTGATTATCTGCCTTCCTGCCTGCAGTAATTCTCCATCACCACTTCGAAAGAAATACATAACACAGTTTTTCATGTATTGTTTCTCTTGATGGATAAGACTCACGGCTAATGCAAACCAGAAACCACAAAACAAATAAGCTTTAATGTGGTTACGACTCTAGCATCCGACATCCTCGCACACACACAAACACACACACACAAAAACACACACAACACCAAATGAAAATGAAAAGGGCTACATTAGCCAGGACAGAGTACAGAGGGAGGCATAAATGAATAGCATTATGAAATGAGCATGATCAATTGGCAGCAAAGATTAGTTGGCCTGTCCTACTTAGCTTTGTTTTGTTTTGTCTTGCTATGGCAAAGAGGTTATCATGGGAGCGGCTTTTACCCAACCATGCGGCCTGAGCAAGGGTCAACGGTTTTTAAATGAACCACAGCATGTTATGATGCTGAACGCCATAATGAGAATTATTATCATCCGTGTTCGGATTAGTCACGTGTATGTAATTCCCGCACGAGGAATTTTTATCATTCATTTTTATTTTATTTATTTATATTTGGAACCACTGAGCCTTCCATTGTGCGCTATTAATTAGGCTCAAATGTATGAGTAATGTGCTGTAGTCGCTTTGATCTTGCTGCTCAGTTAATCAGTTCTGTGAGCTCTAGCATAGACACTGTGTGATAAGAAAAAAAAAAAAGCATTCCGTTTACCCAGAGGCCATTGTGCAAGCACCAAGGCACAATGTGGCATTTCACTTTGTGACTAGATAGTGATCAGGTTCACATTGATTGTTCTGTATTGGATCCGGCACAACTCTGTCCGTTTTATTATTATTGCAGAGGCCCCGTTCGTGTGCATGTTGGAGACACGAGTTCCTTCGCCGACATTTTTGCAGCCCTCAAATTCGGTAGTTTCTGAACACGGCATGGTCACGATGAAGCAAATCATTTCTCTTTTTCGTGCTGTTTTGCAAGGTCAAATAACAAGATAAAAGGTTTAAGAGCATATTGTGGTGAAAAAAATGGGCTTTTTCCCATGTAGCTCAAGGCAAAACACAATGCTTATATTGTGTTTTGCGCCATAACTGCATGTCTTATCCATTTGCAATCCTCCAGAAAAAATCCTTTGCAGCATATAATGTCAGCATGCAAGTACCACACAAGGTGACAAAAATTTAGCTGTACAATTACTATCCCTGGGACTATATCATGCCGATTACTCAGTCAAGAGAAAGGCCTTTTCTCAATTGGTGCTCAGCCAAGCCAGCGGTGGTTCTGCAACACCATGTGTTTATTACTCTGCCGGCAAATCATTTCAAGGTTATCAAGGAGACAGTGGCAGCCCTTATCTAGGGCTTCATTTCCTTTCTATTATAGGATATGGCAGGGAGCAGGTCCCACACCGCAAAGCCCTTTTCTAACGGTGTACTGTAGTGCTATAATAACACTTCCCATCTGGTCAACACCTTCCTTACACTCCGGGCAATGGTTGGATAAGAGAGAAAGAGAGAGACAGAGAGGTATGGATCAGGAGGGGATGAGTGAAAGGGGACTGAAAAGGGGTAACAGACGTGAGAAGAGAGGTGATGGAGGAAAGGCAAGCGCAAGACAAAAAGAGGAAAAAAATAAGACGGGAAAGAGGTAACGGCAGTAATGCGAGGCCGGTCGGGTAAGAGCGCAGGCAGTGGGGAAATCAGAGAAGCTCACAGCCCATTTGTGTGGTGGGGA
>OMKZ01025331.1:8495-23216 GCA_900302535.1 Neoniphon sammara
ACACTTTGGCACACACACACACACAAAAGCACGCACACACACACACACACACACACACACACACACACACACACACACTTGCAGTGCAGAGGCCCGCTCTGTGCGTCTATGGGACATCACAAACATCAACACACACCGCTTCTTTTGTCGTGAATCCATAGAAACAATATAGAAACGCTGTAAACCACAGGAAGCAATAAACTCTACATGAATTGCTGTGAATGTCAACTCAAACTGTGTGTGTGTGTACACTCTGTTTTGTCACTTCGACTCTTTATTTAAGGGAGGCTTTTTCTTACACAGGTTTCACTCTTCCAGCTGCTGAATCACCATTTGTTCCACTGGGCCCAGATCCTCCAGTCCTCTGGATCCACTGGGTCCCTCAGGTGAACTCAGAGGTTTATATATTATACCTGCAGCCTGTACGACTGCAGTGGGAGCCGTGTTCCCTTCCAAAACACACAGACACTCAGACTCTCTTCTGATAGACTGAGATCTGGCTCTGTGCTTACAGTAGCTCCAATGGGTCCAGTGTGTGTGTCTGTGGCATTGGCCTTCTTTCCATCATCTTTAATGGATATACTGTACATCCATGCACATACATGTACATGGACATGCGCGCACACACACACACACACACACACACACACACACACACACACACACACACACGCACACACACATAAACAAAGAGGAGCAGTGAGAGAAATGTAGGGTATATGGTAAATCCATCATTCATGTTTTTCAATCGATGTGTATTTGTCTTTCTAGCTATGAGGTACTGTTGTACTCTCTCTCTCTCTCTCTCTCTCTCTCTCTCTCTCTCTCTCACACACACACACACACACACACACACACACACACACACACACACACACACTGAGTTTCAAACCTGTCCAAAAATGGGAAATGATGTAGCTTTCTTTCGTGGAGAGCATTCTTGTGCAGGTATTTTCCACTCCAGTTCCACAGAGCGGGTCCAGATCCAGACCCGTCTCCTGGATGGCCTCCTGATAAAAAGTCGGTGACCCAGTTAGAAATCACTGATTGCAAACAGACCGCCTCCGTGTCACTGCTGTCAATGACTCTGTGTTTACTATGCCATCCGTACGCTGTAGCTGTGAATTCTCTGGGTGCCTGTGATTATTCTGGCAAGCTAAGACACATATCGACTGCCTTTTTTTACACAGTCCAACTGCAGCGGAGCAGAGGTACCAAATTAGCAATTCTGTAATCAAGCCACCCACAATCCTTGATGAGAAGTCCACCTGCTACTGGTTAAATTTGGCTGCCAAGCTGAGCTGCAGGTCTATTCCTCACAAACAATGCTTATCATGGGAAGAGCTGGTGTTTGGTTTAATGGTGATGGTGGAACAGCTTTAGCATGTTTGAGAAAGTGCTGAAGCCTTCCAGGAATCTGTGAAAAACACTTTTGCTTGACTTATTTTACATAACTTAAATCCACATAGCACATCTTGAAATATTGCGATTGACTGATACTTTATTGGCAAGACACAGTCACGTGTATCCCGTGGCGCTCACCCCATGCAGCCACGCAGCCTCACTGTTTGTCTTTCCCATCAAAACATTAGAGATATCCCTAGAGGAGAAGTCCTGCTCATGACTGACCACTGCTCTCACAACCCCATATAGAGCTTTTTCTGATATTTATAACCCCCAACCCTCCTTCGGATTGCTTCATTTGTTTGGCCATGCCATATCTGCCATGCCCCCTTTTGAGAAATTCACAGAAAAACAAAAGCTCTGCTTTGCTGGGGTCTGCTGCTCTTTCCCAATGTCTCAATGTGGGGTCTTTCAGTGCTTAAATCCCACTGCAGGGACACACACGCTCATACCATGATGGTAAGTCTACCTCTTATCAGGCTTGTGCAATTTTACCACTTCTACAACAATGCAAGTGGACTGTACAAGTGTTTTTTTTTTCTAGGAATACCAACAAGAAAAGTGAGTGACAAAGCTTACTTCAGCCAACAGAAGTCCTAGATTGAACATTTCGCCTCCACGTTACCTGGTGTCACAATCTTGCAACCCGACCTTGCACCCTAGCCTAACTGTGCACATTAGTCAGGTTCCAATCCAGAAGATGGTGATTTATTGGTAATTGATCACATTACACAGATTAAAGTCACTCTGAGCTTAGGATTGTCTATCTAAAACATAGAGCATATCCTGTAACATTGCACCTCTGCTGGTTGGAGCCAATTATTGCCTGGGCCTGCAGCACAGATCAGAACGCCATTGAACCCATTTACATTGAGCTTAAGTCTTGGATGGTAGTGGGATATTATGTGTAAAAGGGATATTCAAGAACTTTGTGATAATTTTACCCCCGACCCTCCTCCTGGTTGCTTCATTCATTTGGCCATGCCATATCTGTACTGCTTTCTTTTTACAAATTCACAGGTTAAAAACAAAAGAAATGATTTGCTTCGCTGCCCTGCTGCTTCTGTTATTTTCCGCTGTCTCTTTGTGGCGTCTTTCAGTACTTAAATCCCACTGCAGGGACACACACTCTCACACCGTGATCACGCCATGGTAAGTCTACCTCTTACCTCGCACCGAGCATGCTCACTTTTACACACTGAGCCCTGGCATCGTAGCACGCCAACACTGGGGATATTTTCCCCACACATTCCATAGATAAAAGTAGCACATCATGCGCACCTTGATGTTCAAAGCAGGCACGGGCATTTTCAGTCGCTTTCACAGATCTTGATCCTGAATTCCTTTCCTGTCCTCTTGAATGTTTCAGTTTGGCAGCAGCTCTGCTCCTGGGACAAAATGTAACCGCCAAGCTCTAGTGACAGTCATCCTGAAAGTAAATCAGCACCATATTGGCTTGAATTAGGAATTTATGGATGCTTGAGGTCTGAGAGAGGGTTGTCTTCTGACCAATATATGCATATAAAAATATCAGAGCTGTGTTAATTAGCTAAACCCAACGCCTTAATGACTTGATGAAAACTCTGCATTCAGTTTGACGACTGGTAGTGAGCTTAAAATTAACACCCGCACACACTCAGACACGTTTACGTGCTGAAAACAATTAGCCGTCCCAAAAGAGAAAACACCTACCTTGTCATCCACTGGTCATTCCAAACAACTTAGACAAGAATACCAGCTCTATTCTGAGAGCAGCTTACCTAATGCCCAGTGCTGAAGAAGAGAGTTATGTGAAATCATAACTCATGACCGCCTCAGTCACAGAGGGGCAGTTATGTTCCTGCTTAGACATACCTTAGGAAATGTGATTTAAATTTATTGGGTAATGTGTGTCATGGGACAGAGCGTATTTGCTATGAACGTGCGATGCAGTAGTGAGTCAAGTTTGATTTCATTATACGTCGAAGAATCACATGAAACAGAGTGTCATGGCTATTCAGAGGGACTTAGGGGAAGTCCAGCATGTTCTCCCGTCTGTCTTTTTTAGCTCCTCACTTCCCCCCTTCCCTCCCCTCTCCTTTTCTTTCAGGATCCACAGCTCCGAGTTACAGCTTGGCAAAATATTTTCAAAGGAGTCAGATGTAAGTTTTCATGCTCTAAGCAATCTGTGTGTCTCTGTTACACTGTACAGTTCCCACCTGTGGGCCCAGATGGGCTTTGTTGTCCCAGATACAGTAATGAACCTTTTCCTAACAGGCAAGAGAAGGGTTAAGTCTTTACATATGAGTGGTGGTCATTGTGTGAAGTCCCTGACAGGAAATATCAGCACCTCCGTCTCTCTCACACATCTATAGCTCTTTGAAACCTTTGAAGAAATGTGTGTGTGAGCCCCATGGAGGCAAGTCTCACATCTTTATGACCTTTGACGATTTGAAGTCAGGGGTTTGGTCATTTAGTGGTGTGTGCATGTGTGTGTGTGTCTGTGATAGAGAGAGAGAGAGCAAGAGAGAGAGAGAAAAAGAGAGAGAGAGAGGATTGCCAGAGAAGAAACACATGAGGAGAGATAAAGCTTCAGGCTATAAGAAAACCACTTGGTCAGCATTCCTTCAAATTTCAATCCCACACCCATTCAGTTATGAGTGATGTTCAGGAAGGAGCATTAGACATGGACTCACATGCACTTGTTATTGTGTATATATTACACACACACACACACACACACACACACACACGCACTGACACAGAGACACACAGGTCTGGCTAATGGTAAAGATAACAATCCTCTGGTCCGGAGTAAGAAAACAGACATTTCTCTTTGGCGATGAGTTGCATAATGGCACTCGGTAACCCTGCCGCTTTAGAACGTCCAGTCCACTGGAACGGGACCAAGACTCCGAGCGATAACTGGTAGGTTTGGTTTAGCTCTTCAGAAAATATCGCTCTCCTCTCCTCTCCTCTCCTCTCCTCCACCACACAAAGCTTCTATTTGTATGTCCTCATCTGAAAGCGAGTAACCTAGTGAGCATTGCATTCTTACTGGGCTTGGGCCCCAATGCTGGCCCCCCTACCCATCCCACCTCCCCATACCCAAGTCCCCCACCACAACAATCCACACATTATTGAGCCATTATCCAGTGACCCCTGGCTATACGGCTATGCTGGATCTCGGATAGAGGCGAGTGGGGCGCTCAGGGGATGAGAGATAGCACACTTCAGAGATAGAGACGGCTTTGTGAGATGAAACAAAAGCTGCCTTCAATTAAAAATCAGTTTAGAGTCTTACCTCCCCCCTGCCCCCTCAACCCTTTCCCCCAAATGGCCCTGGAGCTGTGCCAAGCTAGTGGCATCCTGCACTACACAGGCGAGCCTGAGTGACTCTCCTTGGTGCTGGTTGGTTGGGAGATGGGCTGCTGAGCTTTGTTTGGTGTCTATAATCAACATGACTCTTTTCTTCTTGTGGCTAATAAGATGCCCCTTTTTGTTGGCTACTTTAGAGGATTTGGCAGACAACAAACTACTGGAAATGCCCCATGAGTGTGTGTGCGTATGTGTGGGATAGAGGCTTGTGTGTGCATGTGGAATATAGATAATACCACTTTTAAACCAAGCACACAGATTGTACACAAGGTTTTTTTCACCTGCTAAAAAAAAAAGTGTGTGGCACCATTTACATTAGCAGAAGTCACTTTATATTTCACCTGCAGGTTAACTGGTGTCACAATCTTCCAACGTGACTGAAACGCGGCGTTTTCTCTTACGTTCTGCCCCGGTGGTCTCTCATTACGACACTAGGAACATAAGACAGAGCCCAATCCCAAACATGGTGATTTATTTTTAATTTATCATATTACATAGGTTAAAGTTACACTGAGGTTTGGATTCCCTGCCTGAAATGTAGAGCATGTCCTGTATCATCATGTCCATGCAGGTCGTAAATTAGTGGCTTTGCAGCTATGCTGATTGGAACCGAAGCCGATAATCACTCTGAACTGTTGCAGGGCTCAGAGCACAGTTGGATTTTGGGTCAGTGTTAAAGGGATAAAATTAAGTATTTAGGAATTGGTGGTGATTTATTTACCACTGCAGCCCCCTCCACTGATAACTGTTTCAGCCCTCCCCTCTTGAGGGAAATAAATCAACATTCCAACTCTTCCCATGGGTCACCAGCAAGCCACACACACATAATGATGTGTCCAGTGACGCTTGTGTTACATGTGTGAATCCCATGTGTTTGTTGATATGTGCTAGGTTTCCAGGCTGGCAAAAAATATCAGCTCTCAAACACCCTTCAGCTCCTGAAGGTCAGGTGAGAGGGCATTCAGGTCAGAGGTGAAAGGTGATGAGGTCACAACCTGATTGCTATGGGAACTCCAGGAACAGAGTAGCCTGAATGATTTCCTGTCTGCATGTGTATCTGTCTGAAGAAGAAACAAGAAAAGAGAGGAAGAGAAGAAAGGGATAAGATTGACATGGAATAAGAGCACATGTTTTCAGAATTGGACAGAAAAAAAAACATGAAATTGATAAAGTGGGGAGATTGGAAAGTACCAGGAGAGAGTCCAAATAATCAGAGCAAGAAAGATCCACTGGAGCACAAAAAGGATTGAAGTCAACCTATTGTACATTCCTCTCATTGACTCCCATTCTAAATTTCAAAAGATCCAAAAAATGACTCATGAAGTTCAGTTATAAATCAAACAGAGTCTTTAAGATATTACACTCTCTGTTTATACCAAACCCTGTAATGTCTGTAGGCATCTGGGATACCATGAGCACTGCCAAAACTGGCTAATGAGCTACTCCTGCTTTATTTCTGTATTTCTGCAGGAAGGCACTTGCAAAGCAGCAGGTCCAGCCTGGATACTCAAGAAGTAGATGAACTTTGGAGAATGAAGCTCTCCAGAGCTGATTGAACACTCTGCCGCATTCCTGCATAAATACATTCAGGAACACTCTGTTTCCGTGTTTTGTCTAAAATCTGACGAAGTTAAACTCCTTTTTCCTTCCTGTACCCCAAGAAAGAAGTGATTGGGTGTATTTTTGTGTGTATGTGTGTGCGTGCACATGTTTGGGGCTGTGTATATGTGTGGTATTCCCTTGTCATCACGTTAGGGAGCGTTGCATGCTTTTCTCTTGCTCTGTCAGCATTTGCCTCCCACAGAGGGGAATACAAGTCAAAGGCTGTCAAGGTGCTGATTCAGAGTAGATCTATTTGGCACAGTCCTATGCACACAGACATGATTGCATATTGTATAAATCGATGTTTCTCAGTAATAGATAACAGGATTGATGGACAGTTCAATTAGGAGTGGTTGGCAAATTTGCAGTTTTGTCACGAGGGAACTGCCTAGTAGTTGGAGCTAGTGGTTTGATGTGACACCAGCAGTGCTAAGATTAGCTAAATGCATTGACACAACCAGATCCAGTTGTTGTAAAAATAAACCCTCCATATATAGGGCTGCAAAAACTAAAGCATGCACTTATCTACTGATTTAGCTGCAGCATTGAGTAATGTGGACAGTGAGCAGAACTCCATTCGGACGACACAAACTAACTGAACATACAGTAAGCAAGCATTTAGAGTTCCCCTGCTTTGATTTGGTTTATATATACAATGTTTTGTGTTGGGAAATTGAGGAGAATATTTGTTTTTATAGCGTGACTCACAGGAAAAAAGGAAAACCAAACACAAAACCTCAGCGAGGAAGTTTTAAGACGCAAATGAGACATTCCAGCGTAGGTTGTTTAATTGCACATTCACATTTCACTCTGCCGCTGTTGCCAAATGTCTTGAGACGTTTGGCGACAGCAATGATGGATTTCCCTGGACAACGGCTGGTGTTGCTCCATAATCTGCCACGACTGTGTTTAGAAAGCAGACTCATTGTGAAACTGAGGCTAACTCTGAGTATAATCACATAAGCCCACGAAGTCCACCAACAATGCCAGTATGAACGTAATATTTCTGCATTTCCAATACATGACTATGTGTCTGTATGAGTGTGATTGTGTTTGTGACTGCATGCCTTTGTGCATACATGTGAGCACATAGACAAACATGCATGCGTGGGTATATGTGTGTCTTTCTGTCCTCTGGGTCAGTCTTACTCAATATGAACCTCTCAAATGTAAATATGATCAGTCACGGATGCCAGAGAAACAGAACAGTACTCAGCTCTACGCAGCATTTACAGTAAGTGTGTTTCAGATGTGCCTGAATACTGTTCCCATTTTGCCAAATGTAAAACGTTCCCTCCTCTTACCCTCAGGCATTTCTCGTAGATCTAGGAACCTCTTAAACTACAGCATTTTACTTTTCCATAGCTTCTCCGATAAATGTGATGTTTCAGGGTGGGGCTGTGAAATCTTTGCACTGTTAAACTATTTCATGAGTTCTATTCTACAATGATGATGATGACTCTAATGATCTGTTTGTGAGGTGAACAGAAGACTGAATTAAGAGCGCAGCAGTGTCAACCAAATGTAGTGGAGAGAGAGACCCAAGTGAGACCCACCATGCTCTTAAAAAAAAAAGAAAAAAAAAAAAAAAAAAAAAAACATTAAAGCTAGGCTACATGAAAGAGTCGGGTGGTTAAAGACCATACCAGTTCCATTTGGGCTTCTTGTCAACAGTAGATGGAATAACCTATGTGTAGCAAATTTCAAATTTCATGGAGAAGTTTTTCACATATTTTTGAACATGAATGGGGTAAGTTAGCCTTGTCTTCTGAGCTACAACTTAAAGCAGCTACAAGGACCTTTTAACTGGTTATGAAACAATCTTAATTTAATACTGATGCCTCTATATGACCTACATAAGCAAACAAGAGTACTGGCTATTTCGATAGAGTTATTCAAAATGCCTGCCACCAGACGAAACGATTTACGGCATGCAGACAGGAATGTTTACATTACATGTAGCATTGTAGCATGAGGGAGTGCAAAGATGCTACTAGGACGAGGGGAGGACATTTCTCTTCGTCTGATAACGTTAAAAGTAAAATCATACTTGTCGGCTTCTTTTAAAAAAGACGAGAAAAAGAGAGAGAGAGCATGGGCGAGCAGCAGTTGTTGAGCAAGCTAGAAAGTGAATGAAGAGAGCTAGTGGCGGTGGCGGGAATAAAGCAGTTGAATGAGAAAAATAAAACGTTATTTTCTCATTGTTTCACGGCAGTTACGTTCTAAAACACAAATAAACTCGTCCATACCTCCACACAACCCTGCAGGAAGATGCTGCATTGCTGGATTTGGTGGTGAATGCAGCCTCACATGTAACCTAGGTGTATGAACAGTACTAAAACAAAGTTTACATCACTTCATTATTGTCATATTACAATTATTAATCTCATATAGCCACAAATAGATACATTTCATCATCGCTATGAATCCTGCAGCTGTGTTTAAAAAAGAAAAAGAAAATAAAAAATAAGTTCTGTCTTTCTTTCACTCACTTCCAAAACAAATGCACGTGCCAGCGAAGATCTTTACAACAGGAGAACGCAAGATGTTGGAGCTCATGGGAAATGCAGTCTTTATTCCTGGGAAATACTATTGGCTTTGTCCATAGGGGCTGCTAAAATCAGCACAAAATGAAAGTTCCATGTAGTAGCTTTAAGCAACTGATATTTGCGATGGACAGATACAGTCACAGCTATTGATGAGCAACCAAAATAGAACCAGTATGATCCTTTAAATGATGTGTGGAAACAGTTGATACCTACAGTACAGATATGCTGTCACTTGCTGATCACTATGCATAAAAGTGTATGGCTTCCCCTCCTGGGTTCATGACACCGTGGGTCATTTTAAACATTCAAAGTTGTCATCCCAAAACTATGTTACAGACTCAGCATTATGCTCATAGTAGATAGTGCTGAAATAGCCATACTAAGTATACTGATGATATGTCAGGAATGGCATCAATGCAAATTTTTCCAAGATGATGTGAAGCAAGCGCCCTTCCTGATTCCCCATATTAAGACATGCCTTATGGACAGAATTACTGTTTACAGGCCCCTATATATTTATGAGGTTTAAATGAGGATGTAATGCACCCTACAAACTTCTTCCTGCCTCGTTCAGACAACTATAGAGCAGACGCCACTCTGACTCACAGGCCTGCGTTCCACTCATGCTTCCAGCACTCGATGACAGGTGCAGATACATGCGCACACACACACACACACACACACACACACACACACACACACACACACACACACACACACACATGCACCATCATGCAGACGTATGCATGCATGCACACACACACACACACACACGCACAGAGACTAATAAGGGAGGCTCAGCTGTTCCATATAGGCCCAGCGCAGTAACATGCCAGTCAACGCAGTATGGAGGCAGGCAGACTGAGGAAGGCATTTCAGTCCACTAAGTCACCATTAGATTACAGCGCTCATCAAACCTCTCCAGGGTCTTAGTCAGCTCCGCCACCCTGCCCCGCTCTGACCAGGGCGGAAGCAGGTCATCGATATGCACAAATCCCCCGTCACTGAGGGGAATCCAGGGTCTACGGGTGCGTAATGAAGAACGTCAAACACACCCCTTTGCCTCTCTTTCTCCCCTTTGTGTGTCATGAGTGTAATGGCAAAAATGTGTGGCTGAATCAGAGGAGGGGCGTTGCAGTCAGGCAAAAGCTCCAAGGAACAGAGCACTCTTAACTTCTGAATGACTCACCCTGTGTAAAAATTAGACGTTGCCTGTTTTTCATTGAACACATTTTCAAAGCGTTTTATGCCACACACACACATGCACACACACACACCGCAGAAACAGATCAGTAGTTCGGGGGGGTTGTTATTCAGAAGCGGATCTGAAGTGCGTTGTGGCTGGTGTGACATCCTATCTAGGTGGATCGATTCTGACCGCAGCTCAGGTCCAGGATAGCCTGGCTAAAAGCGCCAGGCCTTCACACCCTCTCCCCTTACTGCTGGGCTCGGGCTCAACAACCCGGGCAATGCTTTGATCCTGAAAAGTAGTGGCTATAAATGATAGTGATAACAACTCCTTGAAACCCTGCCAGTGCCAGCCTGCTGCTTTGCCAGGTACAAGTAGCAGTGGCAGTATTGTATGGCTGCACACCTGTCTCTCTGCTCATTGACTGAAAGAGGATAATGCCTCCCAGTGTGGCTGTCCACTGGACGACCAAACATGGTCTGGTCTATTTTTAATGAGAGAGAGATCAGGGGTCTGCAGAAGAAAAACAGAGGGGTTTGAATTTAATAATGAGAGATATGGAGAACTACGGTTCCAGCCTCCCCCTGATCTCTTTCTCTGTATGTTTGTGTCCAGGCATGTACCTGTGGGTTTGGTGCAGAGGGGCCCATGTGTATTGGGAAACATGATACCTGGTGCACACACAGACCTATAGATTGCCCAAAATTCTTTGCAAACATCCATATAGACCTTATACGGAACGTCAGCATCGCCTTACGGTTCCATGGCGTATTTCTCTATGAGTAATTAAAGTAAAATTTCACTTTATCATCTCTGTCACAGTCTCTGTTTATCACAGGCTTTTCAAACACTGTACATTTTTACCTACATATTAATGTCTCTTGTTGCTGGGTTATTATACTACTTTAACCATTTTAATGCTTCTTATTTTTCTTCTATATTCTTCTTCAAAGCAGTTGGTTGCTAAAAGGTTGCTAAGGGCAAGCTAAACACTCGGGAGCAGATAATTTATGTCATTCACCGATAATTGGACTACGACTCTTCTCTCTTGCAACAGCAGCAGACTCAAGCAAACTTAAAACGTTTCTCATCATCCTTAAAAAAAATGTTAATATGTGAGCAAACAAAACAGACATTGTGACAGCGGAGTTCAAAGTCAGTGAGATTGTGGTGAAATGCTCAGTTGGGTCAAGATTACAATGTTGGGGGTTTGGTTACTAAGCATTGCAGAGACTCAGCCGCTGGCAGGGGGTGTCGAAGGTCATCTGTGCCAAAATGTTGCCTTTAGCTAAATAACTGCTTCGACTTTGACTAAATCAAATAACAGTAACAATAGAGAAATATCTATCTATCTAGCTATCATTTTAATTAGCCCACATTGAACGCAGACTGTGAAAGGGGTGCTTATGTGAAAACCTATTCATATTGCACATCCAGAAGGACGGTTGCATCAGAATTTATTATGGCACTAACAAGCTTTATATTTTCCCTGCAAGTGTGGTAATGCACACGTCACAGTATGTTGTAGGATATGGTAAAGCTGATGATTATAATATGCTGAGTTTACTAGATGCCCAAAATCCTTGATCATTTAGTTGTGTCTTTATGGTTTTCAGAGGCAGATCACACAGCCAGCCTCCCTCCCATGTAACCCCAGGTTACATGCAGTCTCTCCATCCTGGTTACAGGTGCTCCTTGAGCTGGATAGGGTTTTCATTATGCTGTGGGAATTTTTGCCCATTTTTGCAAATTTTGCAAAGTTTCTAGCTCAAATCTTTGTAGGCAGTTGTCCTAAACAAAACTAAATTACTGTAAAGGTGCACAGAGTTTAAACGCAAAGCTCCAGCAAAAAGGACGAAAGACGAGAAGTGCATGCCCCAGTTTTCCACAGCACCAAAGGAGCCAAAGCTCTTACAATAATAAAGCCAAGCACAAACAAAGATGTGCCTAAAATCCCCACACATCAAATGGTCATCAAAGAGTCCAAGTCTGAATAGGAGCAGTTCAAGCGTGCAGATCGATCTCGATTTGCGCAACACAGACGTAACTTTACGCCGAATCCAGCCCACAAAGGTTAAGTCAAATTAGGCCTGACAGATTGCTCTGGAGTCGACTCAGTTATTCACTGGAGTGACATTGTTTTATACTATGGTCTAATTTTTTTTGGTCAAATATCAGTGAGACAATTTTTTCAGTGATGCAGCCTTGGAGAGGGAATGACTGTGCTTCCAGTAAGTGTTTTGAAACCACCTGCTGCTGCCAGATATCCTAATGTCAGGGACAGCTGTGTGTGCCTGCGTATGTGCGTGTGCATGTGTGTGTGTGTTTATGCGCGCATGTGTGAAGGGATGAGTGTGTATTCATGTTTTTGAGTACATGCATGTGCTTTTGTGTGTGTGTGTGTGTGTGTGTGTGTGTGTGTGTGTGTGTCAGTGTATCCAGCTCACACATTCCTCCTGAATAGAGTCAGTGCTTTGGAAGCGACCCTACTGCTTGGACCATTGAGTGTGTCAGGGCTGAGAGGGAAACAAGAGAGGAAAAAGAGAAAGAGAGTGAGGCTGGCTGCTAAAACAAACTCTTGGTATTGTGCCACACACACATACCCACACCCAAACACACACACGCACACACACACACACACACACAAACACGGCTCCCCTGCAAACTTTTGGCAATTTCCTCCTCTGGTTGACCCATAAATGATTTATAACTCAAGGCTCAGAGTTTGGGGGCATCGTAGCAGGAGAGCGGTGAGTTGCCTATGACACATGCACAGGTGAACATGCACACACGCATACAAACAAACACACACACAAACACACAGCCCTAAGGAGCTCTCTTGGAACAGGTATCTTGTTGATTCATTCACCAGCTTCCCTCTGATCTCTGTTCTCCTACCAGAAGCTCTGCGTTGGTCCTCCTCCTGTCCAGAAAGCCTCTGCCTGGGAGGCATGATGACATGGGAGCTCAAGAAGTGGATCAGAAGCTAGATCTCTGCTATTGTGTGTGTGCGTGTGTGTGTGTGTGTGTGTGTCTGTGTGTGTGGTAGATGACCGCATTGCTAGCCACATAAATACAACCTGGATTAACAGCTGAATGATCAGCCAGTTGTGCTGGAGTTTGTATGTCAAGATCCTCATTTTTCATCACCATTATTATTTCCAGTTGACCTAGAAACTCTGCATCCATCTTGAGGAAAGCCTGGCTGGTTTAATCCGATCAGCGCCGACATGGAAAGTTTCTGATTCTGGTTTCACACTGTTTCAGAGTGTTTCACGGCGTTTCACGGCATTTCATGGCGCTTCACGGTGTGTAAGTAATTCAGAGCAGTCTGGCCTTCGCCTGTGCTCAGAGCGGATTAACATAATGTTGTCATTTCACATGGCAGACCCTTTCCCCATATCTGAAAAGTAAACAGTGATTTTTCGGCATAAAGTAAAACCTATGAACTCTTTCCACCCTCAGTCTGGTCCACAAAATTTCCTCTCTTCCTCTCCCTGCCCCCAGATCTGGCCTCCTACCTGCCTGTTGACTCTCCAACATCAAACCATATTGCCTAACCACAACACAGCGGCAAACCTCCTCCACGGGAGTGCTGCTCTTTGATCTGCATGTTGTCGCAGCTCGCAGGGAGCATATGCGCAGACAGAACCCAGAACAGGTTTCTGCTTCATGTTTTTATAACCTTGTGAAAGAGACGTGATGCTTAAAATATCAGTGCATGTTTTTGCATAACTCCATTACACATATGAGCATTTTGCCCTCTGTGCAACAGCAAAAGTAATTCTAATCTTGTTACAGTACATCACAGCGTCCCTTAATTGCTTAACGGTGCTACAGAATCATATTATTTTACAATGTTATTTTAAACATAAGGCCAGTACTCTGTTCTATTACTTCAGCGTGCTTTTATCCTATTCACTGAATGAATCAAAGCTGTAAATCAAAGATACAAATTTATACATGGTGATTTTTTTATTTTACCCTCATGGAGAAACCAAATAACAGAGAACAGAGCAGAAAGTAGAAAGATGAATGGCATCAAAACATGTATTCTGAATGCTTTAAGTACAGCCTGATGACTCTGGTTTTGAGGTTCATATGCTGTACATTACATCACCCAATTAATGTAAGCTAAGCTATTTTGTACGTTCACCAGTGTGACAGCTTGACAACCTCCTTTATGTTAGCCTGTGAGCCAAGCAGCCATGGGTGTGTCTGACGGATAGGCTCCAATTTAACGTCCAGTTTAAAGGAACCTGCGGCGGCCTGCGCTCCCTCCGAAACAAAGCCGTCAAACATGCAACCGTTTACGTTTGTGGTAACGCTGTTTTTCACATTGGAGATCTGCTCTAGTTTATCATTTCATTTGAAAATGAAATAAAGATAAAAAACACCCTAACTCAATATACAGCAGAAATCGAGACACTCACGGGGGATTTACACAATAGTGTGCTTTAAGTGATTTATCCCACAAAAATGTTTTACAGAGCTCATCCTAAAATTCTAAATAACTTCCATTTGGACAAAAACAGTCTTGCTTCTTGGAAATGAGTTACCTATCACTCCCTTTCCCTCATTCTGCCCTTCTCTTCCATACATGCCCTCTCTCCCCCCTCT
>OMKZ01025331.1:23236-40986 GCA_900302535.1 Neoniphon sammara
CTGTCTACCCCAAGTCTTTTGACTACCCCCCCCTCCCTTACAACCTTTCCCATACTGCACCCCAACATTCTGCAAAGATTGCCACCACATGTTTCGGAGCGGGATCCTAGAACATGCCTGGCTCCGGTGCCTCTGGCTGACATACATGCTGGGCCTCTTTTGGGCTCAGTAACCGTGGCAACTCCCACTGCTTAGTGCTTTACCTTTACATCAACATGGCATCACTCCCACATCGCCAAGGGATCTCTGCTTTCTATCGCTCCCCTCATCCATCTAGCCATCCATCCATCCATCCATCCGCGCTCCTCCCTTTTCCCATGCCATCCATAACCAATCACTTCTACATGTTTCAGTGCCTGAAGCCCTTGTTGCTCCATCCTCGGGGTCCACTGTCACTCTCCCTCTCCTCCGCCCCATCTCTCCCTCATCACAAAACCCAAAGCATGCTTCTAATTTTCCAATTCTGACCCTTTTTTGTCTTCTCCCCGCCCCTCCTCTTGTAAGCTACTACTTTTCAGCTGCATCAAGCCACTGGCAAACGCTTGTTCTCATACAGTACATGGAGAGAAAACAATCCTGTGTCAGGCTTGAGTTACAGGGAAGCCAGAGCGAAGGCCCTGGGGTCTGTGGATGAGAAAAAAAGGAGCATGTGTGTGGGTGCGTTCTTGCGGGTGTTGAGGGCAAAAACAGTACGGCTCACCTTACATCGGGAAGTCAAATGCATTTTATCGCTTGTGCAAAAAATACACATCTAACAAAGAGAGGAGACGTTTTACAACCAACCAACAAAGAGTCAAATTCAGCCAATAGCCCGAGAGTGACACTGGATAGAAGAGAAGAACCAAATCAGATAAGAGAGGGTGTATTTTTTTTGGGAGGGGGGATAATGAATTGAGCCATTCAAGAAGCCTTTATTGCCCCATGCATTCCTGCTCGCCCACTTCTCCTCCCTCTCGACCCCCTACAGGGAACCAACTAGATACTGAACATCGGGAAGCAATATCTCCCCTCGCCACAGCAGATTTCAGCAGCATCAGAAGCACAGGCATCGTTTGTTCGATCAATTTCAACAGCTCGTCCTGATCCGTATGAGTCGGTGCTTATTAAGCGATAGCACATGGAGGCATCTGATTGACGAATGGAGAGTGGTAATTCAACATAGGATTAGCCAATGATAAATGTGTGAGCGCTACACTGCTCCCTGGTTCATACATCTTGTACTATTTGGCAAAAATATGTTGCTGTAAAGTTGTTATTCGTAGGTTTCCAGATTTGTGTGTGTGTGTGTGTGTGTGTGTGTATTGTTTCAGATTCTGGTTTGAATTAAAGACTTCCCAACACAATTGAAACAATATATAGCTCCCAGCCAAGAGTGCTTAAACACGTCCCTATTTTGGATATGAAGTATACCCACACACACACACACACACATACACACACACACTACAGAACTCTGGGTCTATATTTTACAGCTGATTGTAGTTACCTCTTACTTGTGCGCCCAAAAAGAACAAAGATAAAAAGTTGAACAAGAAGACCTCTTCCAACAACAGATTGAGTCTAACTTTTTCCCTCTATAACCAATCGAGTCAACTCCAGCTTTTTCCATCCTCCCACTTCAAACTCCACGCCATCATGCCAAATAGCTGCTGCTAATAAACTTGTGTAGCTGAAGGTCATTTTCACCAAGCTGCTCACTCCCAATCCAATAATACTTACTAATGAGGGCTGTCCCTCGCTGAGATCACACACTCAGTTTGTAGCAAAGGCCTTTCAGCTGCAAACTGGCCCACTAATATAAAATGACTAACTGATATAAAAGCAACATTTTTGTGCTGCCAATATTATATCTACTGAAAGTTGTCATTTAAGATAATATAATTTTATAATTTATAATAATTTTCAAGACCAGGAAATCATAGGAGAAAATAGAAATACAGGACTTCCAGATGATAAGGATATTTAATAGCAAACTTACAGACTGAAATAACAGAGCTCATTAAATTATGATAATTTTAGAAGTATAAATATAATGTGACATCATATATCTTTTGTACTCATGCCTTGACAACTGAGCATTACAGAATTTGACGACCTCTGTTTTGACACTGTTGGTTTTTAATTAGTGTTTGCAAAGTTTGGAGCGTTTGCATTTTTCAATAAGCTTTGTCCGTGGGAATATTTCTCATGGGATAACAACAAAACTATCTCGGAATTTTAGACTTCAAGACTCCTGTCGATTAAACGCAAAGTGGCTAAGACTTTTCAATAACTTCAAAATGGCAGTCTTGGTTGTGGTTGTGTTTATTGCTTTCTTATGTAGTAAAGCTGAAACTGATACCTCAAGCCACAGGAAAACCAAGTTACCAAACTTGTGAGGAGCCAGCTGGCAGGTTACTTCCCTGCAAGGTTGACAGACGGAGAACTTGGAGAATAACTGAGCGAAATGTGTTGAGTGCGTTTAATCTCACGTTTCAAACCTTGTTTTTTGCTTTTCACATTTTAATTTGATGGACACTACACAGGAACAGTCTATAGTGAGGTCAGTGCGTGTAGTATGCGGGTTATGCATCATTCTATGCATCAGTTTTTTATCTGTAACCACTCTAGCATATTTTCATGCTTATTTCATCCAAACAAATGTATTTCCTCTGACTCACTCTAAGGTAGAGGCCTTAGCGGTTCCAGCTGTTGGTGCCAGTTGTCTTATTGCCATGAATGTGTGGCTTATTCACCATAAGACAGACCCAATTTTCTGATTTAGTATATGGGTTTGTTTTCAAATGTTCCCAGTCAAGTTCACTGCTTTGCTTTTGGTGAGAGCTGTCAGTAAAATTAACATGCTTTTTTTTTTTTAGTATTACAACATATCTAAATTGCTCCACAAATGAGGTCCCTTGAAAATGAGGCCACAGTGAGCAGGAGGCCATTAGCAAATTGTCGCCTGCCGCTCTGCAGCGTTGCAACAGTAAACCAAGAGAAACTAATGGCATGAGAGGGAGGCGGAGTTAGTTCTGTGTGTAACCTGTGTATTGTCTATGGCAGTGGTTCTCAAACTGGGGGTCGGGACCCCCAGCGGGCCGTGAGATGACTCTTGATGGGGCGCAAGATGATTCTGACATTTGAAAGCACTACACAAAAGTATTATCATGTTCATTTTTTTCATATCTTTTCTCAATTTTTTGATTGTTTTTCTGTGAAATACTGAGTAATTTTAAAATCTGAGGCTTCTTTTGTTAAGTAAATAAATTAAACAACCTGGAAATGGAGCTGTTTTCCAGCTGAACTGATCACCGCTCTGCATACGCAACCTGTGAGGGGGGTCGTGAGTGGGTGTCGCTTCATTTTAAGGGGTCACAGGCGAAAAAGTTGGAGAAGCACTGGTCTACGGTGACAGCCTGGTTGACAGTTTATGGTTGAAAAACAAGGAGATATTACAGGTGCTTTGCTCTCTCCCTTCTGACTTTACCAGGAATACTTTAAAAGGAAGTTCAGGCTGGGTAATCAAGTTTAAAATACATATTTACATGGCATGGTCTTGTCAAAAAAAGCCTGCATGTTTCTTTTCTACAGTACATTAATCACTGGGTGTGCAGGTTATCTGTGCAGACCATGTGAATAGTCTGCACAGAGGGAGAAGTAGCGGTACTATCTATCACCAATTTGTCAAACTGCACATCAGTATCAACTGCACACCGCTTCAAGACGCTAACTTCACTCCTCTCCTCTCCCAGTCCACTCCATCACTTGCAGACTGTCACTTCAAGCCGTCCATTAGCACTCTCTGCTATCAGCTGCACGCCTCGGGGCCGACCACACCGCCTCGCGCCCGTAAACCTGAGAGATTAGCTGGGTGATTATGACAGCCAGCTATCATCACCTCTGTTTATTTAATCTCTGTCAGTCTGCCCGTGCGTTCCTCTCCTCCTCTCACAGCCCCTCTGCGGTTCTCTTTCACCTCCCTCCGTCTCTCTCAGGACTCGATCTTTGACTCCTGTAGGGAGGTCTGAACTTCTAGGAAAACCCCTCTGGACCCAGCGAAAGACACCACAAAAACATGGCAGGCCAGGTCTTGTTCTCTCTGTCACACAGACACTCTCTAACACGCACACACACATGCAAATATCACTACACACACATGCAAGCCATTCCTCCCGGAGGATTCAGGATGTTTTGACTGAACAAACACCAGCTTGTTTATCCTCTGAGATGGTGGTCAGCAGTCGAAAATATTTTTTTGTTCCTTTTTTGCTGTAAATTGATTTTAGTTGAAGAGAAACATAAATGTTGAACCACCGCAGGCGCGATGAAACGTTTGAAGTTTTGGGATTGAGAGGCTTGGGAATTGGAGTGTCTTTTCTATGCCTAATGACTTTCAAAGGAGCAGATGATGGACCCTTGTCCAAATTACCTAACACCATTTGCAGATTTGCATAACTCATGGCTTGGATGACCATGCCAGGTGCTGTCCAAATGGTCCACACTCTATTCTGGGCTGTAGAGACATTGTCCAAATAGTTAAGGAGCACCAGGCCTCCCAGATCCAGAGCACAACCAGGCCATGGACAGAGAGAAAACAACCAGCATCTGCCTCGGAAATGATCCACAAAGTGAAAAGTGAAGAAAGAGGAGAAAGGAGGGAGGACGCCGCAAAGGGAAATTCTGCTGCAAATTGCACTGAAACAAACAAGGGACGAGTGATGAGAGTAATCTGGTTGTGGAGGAATCCTGCAGAACAATAGCAGAATCAACAACATTAAGTAAATCACAGGATTTCATGCATCATGCACTTGCGTGGCATCACGCACACCCACAAACACACATGGCTAAACGTGGGTAAATGCATATACTCAGACGCACTGAGATCGTGCAACAGTAAATCAGCTGGAATGTGGTTAGAGGAGTCTGAGTCATATTGATTGGACCCAGAACATCAAACCGGGAGAGGGAGCGCTGTAAAAAAATCTCAATCCTCACTGTTAAAATCTTGCTTTTCTTCAAACAAGTGAGAAAATCTGCCAGTGGAATGAGATAATCCTACTTGTTTCCAATGCTACTCAACTTGTTTACAGAATTTTCCTGACATGAAAAGTCATTTTCTTGATGCTAGTGGGCTGATCTGCCTTATTCTGCCTTGTTTCAACATATTCATACTTGTTCACAGACAAATTCCTCTAACTGCATTGGAAACAGGAGGGATTATCTCATCCAACTTTGTGATTTTTTTCACTTCTTTGACGAAAAATAAGATTTTAAATCTGGATCTGAGAATAAACGACTTGTTAAGATGGAAATTTTTTGCAGTGAGAGGCTGTTGCGCAGTCCCCTCCGCAGAGTTAAGTTCCCGGTAGTAAACAGGGGGGATGTGACCACAGATCAGCCCCTCTCCCCTCCCACTGTGACCTTGCCTTGTCTCGCTCTCGGTCAGGAGAATGTGTGTGTTAACGGCACAGTAGAGTTTCCACAGCATGTGTGTGTCTTTGGCCAATGCTCTTACCTCAGAAGGAGTTTGCACAGTGAAAGTTCAGACCTCCTTGTCTGCCAGAGACACACTGTACGATGTATATTAGCTCATCAACAGGTAAGTGCTGAGTGAAATACAGCAAGTGACCACTGTGTGACCCACGGCACTAACACTCCCTCAGCGGGCCTTGGGCAGACAGACATCATAAAGCTCTCCCTCCGTCCCCGTGTCTGCCTGTCTGAGAGAGAGAGACGGAAAATGTTTAATCTCAGAATTGGCAAGCCATGAGGACACCTGCCTCCATGGTGATGAATGTCATTTTCCTGACTTCACCATTTTCGAACACGCTAAATCTTTCTCTCCCCTCTCACTTACTGACACTTTCCTAGTTTCACGAGCAGAGTTCACGGGCTGATCCAAACGCCTGTCTGGCGCGGTGCTGGTGCGACAAGAATGAGAATATGTCTGTGTGTGCGCAAGAAGAGATCAGCAGTATCTTAAATCTTGAAAGACAAATGTACATCCAATGTTTTACCATGTCCTTGTAAAGCCCTACTCAAATCTGACCTCCCACCAGCACAAATCTCTCACTGCAAAAAAATCTCAGTCTCGTATTCAGCCTTAAAATCTTGTTTTTCTTAAATCAAGTGCAAAGATCTGCCTGTGAGATGAGACAATCCCATTTGTTTCCAGTGCAGTGTCACTTGTTTCGGGAAGTTTTCTTGGAGTAAAAATATGTTGAAACAAGTCAGAATGAAACTGATTAGTCCACTAATATCAAGAAAATGACACTTGATTCAAGAAAATTCTGGAAACAAGTTGATTAGCATTGGAGGTAAGTTGGATTATCTCATCCCACTGGCAGATTTTTTCACTTATTTTCAGAAAAGTGGGATTTTTAACCCTGAATATGAGACTATGAGAATTTGGAATGGAAAGACTGAAGGCTTATATTCACGTGCGCACACACACACACGCACACACACACTGAGATGTGTCCCCGACAACAAATCAATCAGTGTGGCAGCTACAGATGAACCCACACTTGTTTGGGTGGTGCAGGTTCATCCGGCTCGCACAACACTTGGACAGGAAACGCAAAGGGAGACATGAGAAGGAAGCTGTCGGCCATCAAGGAAGAAAGAGGAGGAAGAGGATGTTGCCAACGACGCCAGTCAGTCACCTGGCACAGTCATCAAACTGGCTCTCCGTGCCAAGAGCCCTACGCTGGCTTTCATTGGCTATCTCAGCTCCCCACGTCGCCCCCCCTTGTTTAAATATAACCCTCTCTATGAGTCTATTGTTCCTGGAAGGACCTTCCCAGGCCCCCCCACCAACACGAAGGGAAGACCACACTTTCACCTCATTGACTGGCCGTGTGTTTGTACGCTGGGAGCGACAGTGTGTCTGCTCTGCAGGTGGGAGCCTGGAAGTGTGTCTAAGTGGTGACTGAGTTTTTGATGGGAAGGATTTAGGAGGAAGTCTGGGACAGGAATAGAGGGACAGAGTGGCCGGTCACATCACCATGGTCTGCCTGACAGGGTACTTCCAGAAGGGCTCAGACTGTGTGTCAGGGCGGATGATATTACAGCGGGCTGTTTACAGGACAAACGATAGCTGTCATAACACAGCGCTCGATCCAGAACCTCTTAGACCCCTTGCAGCAAACGTCTCCCTCCGCTCCCTCCCTTTCTCTCCCTGTGCATTTGCCAAATGTATACAGCTTGCTCTATTGCACGCAGCTCTGAAATGAGCAGTGCTGACTTTGCTGACTTTGTTTTCCCATTACCTCTAATGGAAAGTCTGGAAAAACACAATCAGTGCTCCTTAGAAAGAGTAGACTGGAAAATTGGAGTGGATATATATTAGATCCTACTGAATGATAAACAGGCTTGTCTTCCTCTTGAAAAGCTAATTAGCTTCCTTTATCCCTTATCTCTATAGCATCAATAGCTCATAAATATACATAGCAACGCCTGTTGGGGAATTCACAACTCATTTGAAAATGTAATTCTAATGAGTTCCACTAGATGGGGCTGTATGGTCCCTCGGTTTTCGTGCCCAGTGCTCAATAAATGGTACAATTTTTTCTTTCACATATCTAATACCATATCACCCAGGTTCCAGTTGAAACAGTAACAGTGTGATATACCTGCTCTTTTCTGCTCCTCACAGTGCACTCACTGACAGTATCTGACTGCTGTAAATTGCATTCTCTCTGAAGCTGGAAGTGTTTTGTGGTGTATCTGACAACATTATGAGGAATCTAAATTACTGCCACATTTATCACCCCCTCCTCTCTCTCTCTGTGTGAAGTGCATGAGTGTGTGAGCTCGGAGCACTGTGACTGAACCCTGTCTCATAAGTCAGCTTTGATTTGCTCAGATCTGCTGGTGCTGCTGTTGTTGATGTTGTTTTGAATTTGGACGGAGCCCCAGTCAAACCAGAGTCAGAGGTCTTAGAGGCTCTTAAACGCTCTTAAGAGCTCCAGCCTGTCTCCTCTTGACTCCTCACGGCATGCGGAGGGAGGCCCGGCCGAGGCTTGCTTTGGGGCTGCGGCATTCGTGGGAACCAGAGTCCTGCCAGCAACTTTGAGATGCTTCACTGTCAAAGAACGAAGTGGAAGCATGTTGGTGTTTATATAATCTCAGTGTATGTGTGTGTGTGTGTGTGTGTGTGTGTGTGTATGCGTGTGTGTGCCTGTGTGCGCGTGTGTGAGTGTGGTTATACGTATATGTGAATCAGAGAATATGATTCAGTGTCACTGCATTCCTGTGTGCACATTGTGCACTCTTACATGTCAGCGAGCGTATGGATCTGTGTTTATTGTGTTTATGCCGTGCGGTTCCTTCTCTCCATCAATCAAGGGTTTTTATATTGACAGTCCCGGAGTCATAGGCCTATTAGACACTGCAGTCAAACCGGGGATCCTAACCCATCTCCAACACACTGCGCAGTGGTGACTTTTATCTGGGTCCATCCCTCAAACCCTGCTCCCCTCAGTGCTGGGGCTTCAGCGTGGGACCATTAAACATGGTGTGCTCTAAATGTATAGTGATGTCATGAGAACAGTTAAATCAAATGAGTCAAATGAGGCAAGTGTTAAGAGTCTCTCTGGCACAGTGAAAAAGAGAAGCACAGACTAGAGTGTCTTCATTTTATACCACTTTAAATGCTAAATTATAGCTGGGCTGAGACCATGATTTCAATGATGCAATGCAAGAGGTGGATGTGCAGCTTATTTGACATATACATGTATTTGAGGAGGTATGCGTATTTGTCCCTGAGAGGCAAAAACTCCCTGCCAGTGGACATTCCTTCCCTGTTTAGTAACATGGTGCCGCATCTGTTAATGTCGGTTTGAGAAATCAGCTGTTCAAAGAGCAAGGTGGATGGAGAATGTGTGTGAGCGGTTTAACAGTCCATTATTAAAAGATTTGCATGTCTTGGTTCACAGTGAAGGCCCGTGTCGGGGAAATATGAAAGTGTGCAGCGTGTGAGTGTTGTGACTGGGCAGTGTGATTTATGTGATAGAAGTGTGAGACATACACAGGGTTTTATATGACAAACACTGCAATGGCAGTGTGTGAATGGTGGTCACAGGCAGCACTTCAGCAAAATATACACGTGGAAACGATAAAAGATTCCCAGGAACTCAGTTAAGTGAGGATAAAAGCTTGGAAATTGAAGAAACCTACATTGTTTGGTGCTGTGTGCAACATACATTTTCTTCTGCCTACCAAAATAAACTAACTTCTATAAATAGATAACAATTGGGAAATCACTGGAATCACATATGCCGTTTGGAACAGTTCACCCAAAATACACACCAATAAATAAATAAAAAGAAAACAAAAGCAAAGCAAAGGTATTTTCCTTGTCAAAAACACCAGCAAACAGTAGCTCTCCCAATAAGAACAAATTCAAGGCAGAGAGATGCAGTTTGCTGGTGTTCATCCCAGCAAATCTGTTCATCCCTGACGGCTGTGGATTATGCCGGGTATCTGTGTCACTGTTTTTGGAAAGAGCTGTTGCTGTTGAGTTTTTAACAATTTTTTACGGTTTGAGCTCCTCAAACCATCCAGCTCCATCCAGCCTGTTGTATTGGGGTGCCGTGAGACAGGGAAGACTGGAAACATCACTAAATCGCACAGGAACTATCTGAACGGATTGACTGCACTTGACGTAAGTGGGAAAATAGCTTTTTTTTGGGGCGAACTGTCCCTTTAAGAAAATATTTTAGTGTGATCTTCCTGCAATACAATGACAAACAATAGTTGGGAATGTAACTGCATGCAATTAAAGCAGATGTCACGAACATGTCCAGTACATGGTCTGGGAGAGTGGGGATCTAAATATACCGATGACTCACTGGGAGATTCATATCCTGTCTGATGCCACTTCATGAAGGTCAGAGATGAGTGGTGAAGGTTGCCCCACTCTTGGCTTGAAGGATGATCGGACTTCCAGAGTTACACTTATTTATATTCAAAACATATTTCATCCATAACCATAACAGACATTCTGTGATGGATAAATATAACACACGTGTGCCTCATTTCCTAGAACACAGGAAACAGGAAGTTAGAGACAGGAAGAGAGATGATGGCTTCAGCTCTGCTCTGAGAGCTCAGTCCAAGAGCTAAAAGTGTGTGTCTGGATGCCTCAAGTGGATCCAAAAACATCTGTTCCTTCATGCGAGGATCCAAAAAATGCCTACAAGTGTTTCTCTTTTCATTTCTCTATCCGTGAAGAGGAAACGCAACCAAATTCCACGCCCCAAATCAAATCTGAGAGCGTAACTTCATCTGTGCCCCGGCTAATCAAATTGTTCCATAAGTACCCAATGTTTTTTTCTGCAGGATTAGGTTTAGGATTAAATGGGTAAAAGGGAAACATTTAATATGCATCCCACCCCCTCAGGATGAGATTATCACTGCTCCAGTACAATCCCTTCAGCGTTCCAGCTCCACCCACACACCTTCACAAACTCTAACTCCATAACCTTGGCATCCGGTCCCTCCCCAATACAAATGCCTGTAAATGAAACCCCTTTAATCTGCTTAGATTCTACTCATTCAGTCGATTCAGTGCAGTTGATTTTCCATTTAGCCCTTCTCTTCTCTTCTCTTCTCTTCTCTTCTCTTCTCCTCTCTTCTCTTCTCTTCTGTAAACCCACACTAATTCCCTCCCCACTCTTCCATTACTGTGAAATGAACCCACTCCAAAGTGCTCACTGCTTTGAAGAATTGTTAGTCCAGGTCAATCACCACACCCCATCACCTCTCTCTCTTTCTCCCTCTCTCCCTCTCTTTCTCTCTTTCTCTCTCTCTTCCTGTGGAAATGGGATCATTTAGTAAGAGTGCTGATAAGCTGAGTGGAAGCGGCGAGTGACGGGTTTGTGTGTAAGCTTTGACGCACAGAGCGCTCCCTTCCTGACAGCGCCCCTGCACTCACGGAGAGGTGGGGTCGTAGGTCGGACTGAGCCAATATTTTCATTTATCCTCCTTGTCAATCTGTTGGTTCATCTGTGTTGTCTCTCTCTCTTTCTCTCTCTGGTAACTCCTCATCTCTGAGGTCACACCAAAATAAGATTTCTTGATGAAATGCCCAGCTTTCAGCCCAGCAGCTATAACTTACTTTCTCTGCCATTCCCTCTCACCCTCTTTTGATTTGTGATGGATGCTCCCTGCAGGGAGGATAATATTACCACAACACCTTTATCTGCCCCTTTCACTCCCTGAACTTATCTCTCCCTCCTCCATATCCTCTCTTCATCACTCCTCTCACCTCTCTTGCACCCCTCCCTCCCCTCTCTCCGTGATTTCCAGGAAGTACATATGAAATACCAGAGACAATTTTCCACTCTGACTTAGGAGCAATATCTCCATAAATCATAATAATTGGAGTGGAATTTTCCATCTCTCTCGGAGAGGTGTGACCTTGTGGTGATGGGCGTGAAGCAGTAGGAGGGAGTGAACTTTGACCGCTCGCATATTGAATGTCTCCCAGCTGATTAGAAAGATAACAAAGGGGCGTACTGACAACATAATAGGACACCACAAATTGAGGAGATTTTCAGAAACTGATGGCCTGGAACCATCATGGACAGTCCAGTTCTCTCTAGGAGGCTGGAAACGATGCATTTTTCAGCAGCTCTGTACAGTAATGTTTGGATGCTGATATTGAGAGATGCAGTGCACTTGCCAGCCCTTTAATCCAACCTTAGAGTCCATTGAAATTTTCCGTGTTATGCAACAGTACCTTGGGAGTGAGATGTGTAAGGTTCTGGCAAGGAAGTGCATGATGAAACCCTCACTTTTCAGTTTAAACAGCTGGCTAGCTTGGTGTGTGATGTGAGTATGTCCATACTTACGTGTGTTTGTGTGTGACGTCTTACCTCATCTGTGTATCGGTGATGTCATTTGAGAAGGCCCAGTTACCACATCCATTTCCCCACATAATACACCGATAAGGAACTCACACAGATACATACTGCACACACACACATACACACACTCACACACACACACATGCAGAGAGATACATATACCCACAGCAGCAAATGCAGCAGTATTTACGGCCTTTGGATGGTTTCCCTGTGGCCAGAAACCACACAGCTAAACAGTTATTGTTCGACATACGTCTGGCTGTGATGCAGACATCATATATCTCCTGCTGAACCGAGCATCACAAAGGGCATCCATCACCACTCAACTGCCTTCAAAACACAGCATGCATGCACACACACACACGCACGTGCGCACGCACACAAGTATGTGCACATGTATGCACAAAAACATGTATACAGAGTTGGAGAGTTGGTTTACCCACATGCATATATATTTCAACACTGACTTGTGCATATGATAACACTCATGAGTATTATTCAGTATCACCCAACCAAACTAAACCAAACCAAACCAAACTTTACTTACACAGCACATTTTGTTCAGTCAAGTACAATGGAATGTACTAACAAACATTGAAGGGAGGAGGAAAAGACACTAAAACACAACAACAACAACAACAACCTCTATGTCAATAAAACTGACTGTATTTCAGCACATCAACCACCTTCTATGCCTATATAGACTGTAATACAATATAGAACAACCCTCTATACCTGTACACTTCCCTTGTAGTAGAGTATAGAACAAACTCTAAACAGTTTACAGTACATTAAAAACAACATATAAAAAACAACATTCTATACATTCTTTATGAATTACAAATCTGGCTTAACAGCTGCTCTGCTATATAGGAAGAACCTTCAAATAAAAAGATAAAATAACAGAGAATTAAAAAGAGTAGTAATAAAATGAGCATGAGCATGAGCATGAGCAATGAGCATTAAAGAGAAAAAAAGATATCTGTTTTGAGTACAGAGGTCAAATTGTAGTTCTTCGCTGTTTTTCAGTCTATGTACATGTATGTGTGTGTGTGTGTGTGTGTGTGTCCATTTGGATGCCAGCCTCATTCTTTCTCCACCGCTGATGTCCACCCATCTGTATCAAGCCTCTCTCTATCTCCTGCTCCCTGCTCTCCCCTCTCCTCTCTCCTTCCTTCTTCGTCTCCCCCTCTCTCTATTCACACAGGAATGTGTGATATGTGGATCAGCAGACAGGGTGTAATATTCCCGCTGAGCTAGAAGAGAAAGGGCCAGACGAGGGAGAGTGAAGGGGGTGAAAAACAACGCCGTCACCTCCGTTCATGTGCCCATCCATCTATCTCACCTCTCTCCTCCTCCCCATGGCCCTCACACACCTAACCTACTTTTACATCCTTTCGTTTCCATGCCGTTAGATTGTCTTGCATGGAGTCAAAGCGCCCCGGACTGCGGCAGGCTGCTGGTCTCACACTCAGCAAGCAAACGGACGAGGAAAAAGTGAAAAGCCTTGAAAATTCTGCTCTTGATGATGAACGATGAACCCCTGAGAATGTGTTTTTTACTGAACAAACTCCAACACCATCTGTATCTGTAATTTTGATTTACAGTGGGATAACAAAGCAGAGAGATGGAATGGAAGGTGGGATGAGATGGGGAGGAAGAGAAAAAGAAATGAGGAGGAGAATAATTCCAAGGAGAGAGCGTGAGTTACATAATGTTTTGGCTTTGAGGTAACCGATGATGATAACCCAAAAGAAACTGCGTTTTTGACCCTTTTTTGCTCTTTTGACTTTCAGACAGAGAGAAAGATGAGAAGGATGAACCCTGAGAGAGATAGATAGATAGATAGATAGATAGATAGAGAAAGAGAGAGGGAGAGAGAGAGAGAGAGAGAGAGAAGCGGCAGCGCTCAGCAAGTGGAAGTAGACTTACCATGCAGGCCTTGCAGTCCCAGACAGGGAAAGGAAAGACAGAAACAGGGGTAGAGAGCGAAGGAGGGAGGAGGGGAGGTGGGGGGACAGGAGAAGGGAGAGCGGAGCACAAAAACACAGAAAAATAGCTGCAGAGTTTGGCAGCAGCGCGGATTAAGAAGTAAGAGAGGTGAGGAGGTGCAAAGCAACAAATGAGACGACGAGCTGGGGAGGAGACAGAGCGGCCTCGTGTTAACGTGGTGAATGGCGCAGCATGTGTTTTTGATAAATTATCACTCACCTCTAGCACACACCTCACATATTTTACCCGTACATGGTGTGTGTTTATGCGTGTGTGTGTGTGCATGCTGAGGGCTGTCCTAGCGGGAGCTGCTGACCTGTCCTCGATTTTCCTCTTTTGTGAGGGGGGGGTTTGGTTTTGGGGTTTTCTACTTCAGCTCACACAAGTCCCATCCAAAGAAAACACACAAAGAGGCACCATGCCATGATTACATGCTTATTCGTTTATGCAACCGGTTATGGAGAGGCTCCTCTAAACACACGCAGGTTAGAGGCCTGCAGGAGGACAGAGGACAGTCTTGTAATTCCTTTAACCCTTCATCCACGACCTCTGACACTGCTGAGGTGAAAGCTCCCACAGAGAGAGGAGTAAAGTGAAAGCACAATATCTCTGGTTAATGAGTAACCCATGCTATCAAAACAAGCCCAGCTTCTGACCACAACGCATCAACTCAGTTATCTCATCTTTGAATCACCCCTTATCTGTAACC
The DNA here is from genome assembly GCA_900302535.1 of Neoniphon sammara. Taxonomy (NCBI): domain Eukaryota; kingdom Metazoa; phylum Chordata; class Actinopteri; order Holocentriformes; family Holocentridae; genus Neoniphon; species Neoniphon sammara. Next base: position 37,793 of record OMKZ01025331.1, read on the forward strand.
ATAATCTGCAGAAATGGCTTAGACATAATAAAGTATGATTCATTATAGATGGCTCTGAGGTTTACTCCTAGACTGAATCAGATAAACATTTCAACAAACTAAACTTGCAGTGTGGCTGCACCACATTTCCCGATTTCTTCCAATCCAGAGCGTAGCCAAAAACACAATAATCAGACACTGTCAACAGGATAACAAGATGCTCACAAGACCAGGGGCGACACATCCAGACCCCACCCATCACCGCACTCTCGTGTCTCCAGTAAAGCCAGGAAACATAGGTGGAAATCCACTATGGAGGGATAAATGGGCCCAAACCGACTTAGCAGATGGCGTTAACAGCAGCCTGCGTTTTCAAAATGTGGCCATCTAAAGCTGAGGGAAAATGATAGCTCTGTGCTTGTGTTACAAATTAACATAGATGGCTATAGCACACCATGGTATAGCAGTTGAGGCCGTTTGGCTGTGAGTGATTTCGCAGAGCTTCAGTGGTGGTGTGATGCCGTACACCAGAGTGACGGGTTCAGATCAGGGGCAGAGGCCTTTCACCACAACACTGAAATACACAGGAAGTGTGTTGGTTAGAGCTAAGAAGCTATAAGGTGATTCTAGCTTCTGTGTGGATGCTCTGTGTAGCTGTTCTGTGTATGTGTATGTGTAGGAGTTGTGCAGAGGAGGTGTTAAAGGAACAGTTCACCCAAAATACAAAAAAGATATATTTTCCCACTTATTCATAATGCAATGTATCCACCCAGATAGTTTCTGTGTGATTTGGCGAGGTTTCCAGTCTGCTGCAGTCTTTCCTGCCACCCAGGACACCAATACAATGGGACTGGATGGGTATTCTTTTGTGGAGCTCAAACTGTCAAAAATGTACAGGTGAAAAACTCAACAGCAAACGCTCTTTCCAAAAACAATTTCAAAGACACAGCCCTCAAGGCCAGAGAGTTTAGTTGGGAACTATTTCCCACCGAACAACACCGGCAAACTGTATCAATCAACAAGAAGACAATGAAGTGGAAGCGCTGCTGGGTCTTTGTTGTGGTCACATACAGGTGCTCTTCTAACCCTAACGCTAACCAGAGTGGCGCTGGTCTTTTTAAACTAACATATTGCCATGTAAAATAAAGGCATTTTAATTTTGTATGAACATCACAGCGTGTCTTGGATATTTTTTGAATTAGAGTTCCCCTGCACTTTTTTATTGGGATATCTTGATCCATGTGATGAGCCCTTCAAGAGTCTGAACCTGAATCCATCCAACTCAAATTTGTCGTCACTGTGGCCAGAAAAATACACTCTGTCTGTGTTTTCAGCAGGAAATAGTTCCCAGTGGAAAAGGGAATGTGGAATGATATTTTTGTATTGTGTTTCTTCCTGGAAGAAGACTGAGGAAGAGCAGTGTGTGAATTTTCAGAGGTTTGAAATGATAGGGTTCACTTACGTGAACAAATACTCAACCTCCGTGTCATTCCAAAGCGTGTGACAGAGAGAAAAGGCGTGGGTGAGCATGTATATACTGACTGAGGTTTTCTGAGGCTTTTTTTAGTTTAAGCATGTCCTGGTTTGAGCCAACAAAACTGTGACCAGCATGGAAAACACAATTCCAAACTATCTCAAGAAATACAAAGATGGGAGGTTTCGAAAGTGAGGGCTGGCTCCCTGAATTTCACCCAAAACGCAGCAGTCATGCCACTGGAATTCTGCAAGTCTCTCCCAGAAATCCCCAGTCAGCTTCACTCCTGCCAGCACCTGCTTTATTTATTTATTTATTTATTTATTTTACTTCACGCCTCTCAGTACACCAAGACCCTTTCCTCCACACTGAAAAGGCACATATGACAGCATGGGGAGCAGTTTGCCAGAGAGTGAGCGGTGTGTGTGCGCAGCAGGCTGAATGTGGCAGTAGGAGGGGATATCAGGTGAAAACACAGCTCTGTAATTACAGTCGCTCGCTCACCTGCTTTGCTCTTTTTGAACGAGCTCGCCTTGACCTCAGACTGGAGAATTCCCTGCCCAGACTGTAACTAAAACTGAGATGCTGATCTTGTGGCTGTGTCTGTGCTTTATATGTAAGGGCCAGTAACACATGAGAGGGATCGGTGTAACCCTCTTATGTATTATTGCACCACATTTTCATGATTATTTTGTCATTGGTTTTTTGTTATGATTATCTGGTGAGAAAATGATTCCGGGAAAAAATAATAAAAAAATTGTTCTGTCTATGTGATTTTACTGTGTATCAGCTGCCAGTGTCTGATAGGTTAATCATCACATTGCAGCAGCTTAGTTACAGGTATTGAAGGTAAACAAGGTAGAGTGATACACATACAGAAATGTGGTGATATTGATATCACCACATGATATTGATATACCAGAAGACTCTGGTACTTATCACAATGCCCCTTAGCCAATCAAAATGCGAGAAAAAATGTAGTCATATTAATGTCCAGCCCACTCTCATTCCCAACAGCAGCTTGGTCTGTGGCTCAATAGTGGCAATGTACAAGATACAGGCTTTTCATACAGGAGACCGGAGTTTAATTTCAGTGTGAAACAAGACCGTTTTGGTACCTAAACCAAACTTAGACAAGTCGTTTTGGTGACTGAACTTAACCAAACTGACCGTTTTGTCTTTTGTCTGCGAGTGACATCACAGTGACATGTAAAGTCAATAAGACCCGGAGCGCCAGGTTAGGAACAGCCCTGCACGGTCAAAACTGATGCGACAGAGGTACCAAGAGCGTCATATAGTTTGAAGCGTAGGGCCGCTGACCAAGCTGCTGTTTTTGACGAGCTGGGAATGAGAACGTGCAGCCGAGTCAATGTTCCACCAGAAATATATATAGCACATGGCGCTTCCCCGGAGTCCCTTGGTTTACCTCCCAGTCCAGGCTGCTTTTTCACTGAATGATTATGACAGTATTGTTGCTCTAACTTGTGCAGTCCCAAGTTCATTTCAGGTTATTTACTTGCCCGTCTGGTCTTCATTTGGATGCACATGCTTTGGCTTGTAGATTTCATTATAATTCTGTGTTCAAGGCAAATCTAGAGTGGCTTTAGTTTTTGGGAAGCGCTGATATTTGGATGACTGTGTTTGCTGGATCGTGGCCAAAAGCCCTCCTTAGCCCGTGACCTGCGTCAGCTCTCTGAGGAGCTCATCTTCTCCTCATCGTTAATACCAACAGACACTTCTC
>OMKZ01025343.1:9031-41467 GCA_900302535.1 Neoniphon sammara
AAAAAAAAAAAAAAAAAAAAAAAATACATAAAATAAAATAAAAAATAAAAATAAATAAACAGACCCCACTCATTCTTCAAGGCCTGTGATAATCCAATCATCGCTCTCCATCTCTTGATCGCACTAGAGATGAATTATAACTTTTAAAATTCATTCAACATGGAACACAGGAGGCTGAGGTTGCAGATTTTTTTTTTACATTCTTTGATAAACTATTTTACTGAAAAAAAGTCCATGAAGAATACTTTTTGACTGGTTTTAAAGATCTAATGAAGTTAAAAAGAGTAAATAAAGAAAGGACACTTTGAACAGAAGTAAATGAGAAGTAAATTAAGTCCCCAGTGACCAATATTTGTGTTTGACTGCCTCAAGGATATCTTCATTGGTGAATGCGTGTTCACAGAGATGCGTGCACAGTGAGTGAAAACACCCAAAGTGAAACATTCCTTTAAATAAAGATCTGTGGCATTTTTTTTATCCATAAGCATCTGTCTATCATCAAAAGTGGTTTCCTTGAAATACATGGAGGATGAACTGAGTGGTTTGCATTAGAAACGATTGCCTCCAAGGCTGAACAGTGCATACAGATACTCAAACTTTATTAAAAACAAGGGAAAAAAGGCAGATTAACCTCTTGAACTCTGATTTTTCCTTTAAATTACATCCTGTTTATATGTTTCATAAACATTTTCCTGTAATTCAGCTGCATGTACTTGGTGTCTTCGGAAAGCTTGACATCTCCACTAGAACTGAACAAAGTTTGAGCGAAGCTCAGCCGCGCAGCATTCATTTGTAATCATGATTCCACCGATGGGACCGGCAGGGTTGAAGGTTAAACACTCAGAGGAAGGAAAGTGTGCTGTAAAGGAATGCATCAGTCCTCCAGCGCAGAACTAGAATGAAGATTGGACGGGGCCGGGGAGCGGTGCAGGATGGGGGTCTTTTTCTTTTCTCGTTGTTTGCAGCTGCTTCAGCAGGGCAGCCGACGGCTGTTTGTCTGAGGGTGTGGTACGGTGTCAATCCACTGTTGCTGAAGTAGTTTTGACACTATTCGACGAAGTGATTGGTGAGGTGTGCGGCATGAAAACAACAGCGGTAACGACTTAACATCAAAAAAAAAAAAAAAAAAAAAAAAAAGAATCTCAGACCACTTAAAGCATATCTACTGTAGCGCTCTAAGTGCTAATTAGTGTGTAACTCTGCTGCTTGGCTGGGCATGAGGTCATTCTGCTCTGTGCTGTATCCATGGCCATTATGTAGACCAGACAGTAGCAGACGGCACAGTTAGTCAGACACACTGGGCTGCTTTACTCCCCAGTCCATCTCTGCATCCCCATTCATTACTGAGGAAGCTGCACCGCCTCACTGCTTAAGACTATGGAGGCTTTCAGTGTGTGTGTGTGTGTGTGCGTGTGTTTGTGAAAGACGATGTGATAATGCATGTGTGTGCTCGTGTACAGTGTCTGTGTGTGTGTGTGTAATGGAGCTAACCTGAAAACACAAGGCTGCTGCACAACTAGCTGTGGCCCAAAGCCACAAGACCGGCCTAACAAGCCTCTCTGTTTTCTGACAAGAAAAGAAAAGGTTTTCAGAGTGGAACACTATCCTCTCTTTTTCTTTCTGACTGTTCATCTGTCGCTCTGTCTCTCCTGCTTAGTCTTTGTTCACTGTTCCTCTCCAACTCTCTGTTCACCCTCTTTGTATTTCTTTTTTTTTTTTTTCCCCTCTACCCCTCTGCCTGGCGATGCCCTTTGGCCCCTCTGTCTGCTCCTTTCTATTTATATGTCTCAGTTGGTTCCCTGAAACTTTTACCTTTGATTCAAATCTCTCTCTCTGCTTCTCTCTCTCTCTCTCTCTCTCTCTATCTCTCTATCTCTTTGTCTTGATGCATACTTTTGTCCGCTCCAGACATTACTGGTAGAAACAAAAAACAAAAAAAAATAAAGAGGGAGAGTAGTAAGGAGGATTTTATGGCTCGCTCTCGGTTCTGGGAAGACTGATTCTCTGTTAGGGGGCTTGACACATCTTTAATGAGCACCGCCATTAGCCCTTAAACGAGCCTGCACATATTCCATTTGGTGTCAACCTTCCCAAATTCATCTGTGATGTGCAGTAGATGCTGCGCTGGCAAAAAGAAATGCTGCTCCCCGGTCTTTAGCCCTTCTGACAATAATTGATTATGGAAATAAAGTCAGCAGCAACTGCCGTGTTATTCAACTCATTACATACTTGGTCAAACAATGTGGGATTACTCTTCCAAATCCCTTGTTTGCTTTTGTTGTTGAATGCAGTATTAAAATGTCCCTGGTCGGGCATTGTGTGTTGTGAGGAAAATGTTATTTACCATTTCTAACAAGCTTGACTTTGGAGCTATGTTCTTTTCAGGCTCTTACAGCCCCGACGGCTGCGCTTCAGTGTAAGTACGTTGGGACTGTTAGGAAAAGGGGGCTCGAAAATAAAGGATGGTCGGGGGAAGAGACAGGATAGAGAGAGCGAGAGAGAGAGAGAGAGACTCAGCTTCTTTCCTCAGTGGATTCTTAAACCTGCCAGGTCCTGGTGAATCAGGTCTCATTGGCATGCAAACACACTTTCTCCTGTCTTCCTCTCCCCTCTCCATTCCTCTGCTCTCTTTACAGTAGTTCTCTCTCTCAGTCTTTCTCTTACACACACACACACACACACACACACACATACACGCACACACGTACACTGAAGGATTATGCATACAGCTCTGGGAGAGTGTGCTAATCTTAGGTTAGTGGAGTTCCTTCACAGGGGAGAACGGTGTACTATGTGTGAGTGTGTGAGTGTGTGTGTGTGTGTGTGTGTGTGTGTGTGTGTGCGCACACCATGATTCACTAGCAAGAGCTTGAGAGGTCTCACTTATAATGAGGCTGACGAGGAGAGAGAGGGAGAGAGGGAGAGAGAGAGAGAGAGAGAGAGAGAGAGAGAGAGAGAGATGAGGCAGAGGAGATAGAAATGGAATAGACAGAAAAGATCCAGATAGAGACGTGAGGGATATTGATGGAGAGAGAGTGGGAGAGAGAGAGGAGAGAAGAGAGGGTTAAAGGAAGAGAGGTAGAGAGAAGAGGCCAAAGGATAAAGAGACGAGCGAGGGAAAGAGGGAGAGAGACAGAGGAGAGAAAGGTGGACTTTGGAGTGGGTTACCAATTACTGGGTCATGGAGTGAACAGTTTCATTTATTGCACCTCCTACAATGTCATCTGTGCCATTAGAGTTTATCTGAGGATTGTGTGTTTGTGTGTGTGTGTGTGTGTTTTGATTCTTTTAAATATATTTTATAGCCCACTGTTGCACTAGGTGTTGTTGCTGTAGGAAGTACAATTGGTCTGAAGGTCCTGCAGAGGAAGAATAAAATTCTTCATTCATTTTACACGGCACATATTTTTCCCTGTGCCGCCCACTCAAACTCGCAATGGTAACTTTATTGAGACGCTGTAGCTGAAAGTTTGATATTCAAATGTACATGAAGATTGGGTGCCTTTGCCTCAAAGGTAATATGCACAGTTGTTACCAGAGCTTCAGATTTCTATTCTGTTCTATTGGATTTTGATAGCTGGTATCAACACCAGTGAAATTCCATGATCCTTGATACCTGAATCGATACCACCTCAAAAATTGAAATCCCATTCAGCACACTCTTTCTTTAAAAAAAAAAAAAAAAAAAAAAAAAACTTCATATAATCATTAACAAGTAAACAGAAACTTTCTGTGTTTCATGTATTTAAACATATACTGTAGGCTAAATTAGAAGATGAAGAATAAATTACTGGTACAACTTTGACCTGTAGCCTTCAAGTTCGAAACAACGCAGCCCAACAAAATAGTCATTTAAAATGACATCCTGTGACAATAAATTCAATGCTGTGACTATGGACTCATTTTGATTTACAGTCCTATATGCACGACTGAAACTTTAAGTGTTTTACTAATTAAACATACAGACTAAGGCTCAATTAGAATACCAACTGATACCAATTGATAATACTGATACTAAAAACACTAGTATTGGTATTATTTTCAAAAGTTAGACTTTGTACATAGGTATTGATTCATGTGAAATGCCAGTTCTATTCTATTGTATTCTATTCTATTCCAGAATGAGACCCTACCTGTGAAGACAGAGGTGCTGACCACTTTGCTCTCCTGGCTGCCTCTGACAGCGTTGAGACTGATCTCGTATTCAGTAGCAGGAAACAGACTGGACAAGGTGTAGTTGGTCACATCGCTGTCAATCACCACACTGTCCACTCGCCCTGCAGGAACCCAGAGAGACAGAGACAGACAGACAGAGAGAGAGAGAGAGAGAGAGAGAGAGGGGTGGGCAGTGGGTTAGAGTTTTATCACATCTTTTCTTAAATTGTGATGTGCATTACGTTGCAACTGCTGTGCATTTTGCACCACTGACTGGCTATTAAATGCCTATGAAACACTAATTAAAATTTTAATTGAACTCTACTTCAACAAATATATTCAGTCAGATATACTTTCAAACATTTGTCGCACACTAGAACTTAGAACCTAGAAAAATGTCTTGCATCAGGAGGAACCGCTACAACAAACGCATTAATAATCTGAATGTAACAAGGAAATGCGTGTCAGTATCCTATTAACAAATAATAATAATTCAAAGTAATAATGAAGAAAAGGCATGTCATGATCTGTATGCTACCTCTGGCTGACTGGTAGGACATTTTGTAGTAGTCAAATGGAGCAAGTGGTTTGATCCAAGAGATGGTCATAGAGTCTTCTGTTACATAGGAGACTGTCATCTCTTTTGGTGGGTCCATGCCTAGAGAGAGAGAAAGAGGGGGGAGGGACGGGTCAGGTGTTAAAATGGTCTGTAATGGAAAACATGAAAGACTCAACTTTCTAAACTCAGTCGAAAAGGGTGATACTGCACTTCATCTTGATCACAGGAGTGTAACGGGAGTTTGCTCCTCTGTATATTAGTAAGTTCAGGAATTTACATATTAAAAACTTCTGAGACAATCAATGTTTTTAAATGCCCAGGAATTTCATAATCACTGCTTTGTCCATTTTTAATCTCTTCTTCATCACATTTACATAAATAGAAGTGTCCTTCATCCGTGAAAGCATGGCAGTTTTATTATGCAAATTTGTAAAAACAAAAAAAAAACAAAAAACAAAACAGAAAACACTATAAAAAGATATTTCAGGAGAAGGCACGCTGGCCCGGCTAAAAGAACACAATGGGAAGCATTAGCATTGCAACTGAGCCTGCTTTACTCAGAGGAGATTTCCCCCCTGCTGACAATTTGTTTTATGTGTCTCCTGAGACCATCGAGCTGCCACGGAAAAGGTTATGGTGAAAACAATGTGAGCAAACAATTAAACTGATGGGAGGTCCTTTGCTATTAGAGAAAGAGAGAGAGAGAGAGAAAGAAGAGACAGAGAAGAAGAAGGAGGAGGAGGACTATGAAAGATTGCTTCCCTCTCTGACTGTGGACAGGAGGCCAAATGGGCATACCCTGTAAACCTACTGCTCCACTCCCTCTCCCCTATTTTGAAAAGAATAATGGCTATTATTCACAAGCAGTGAGGGCAATTTATAACTCCTGGCCTTGGACTCATTTAAATTCCACTTGTATGAAATACCACAGCATTTATATAAGTTGTGATTATTCATGTGTGCATATCTTGCTAATTATGTGGGCTTTGGCAGAGCTGGCTGCCAAGAATAATGGCTGAAAATTTGTATTTTCTCATGAAGGTTCCTGAGGGGTTGAATGGGAAGAAGCAACAGTTGCAGAGTAGGCAGAGATATCTACTGTAAGCCCCTGTATCCCCCCCCAGAAAAAGATTACAGACCCATTGCAAAGTAGAAGCTATAAATGATTTTGATTTAATTACTTTCAGGTACCCTTTACACTAACCTTATGCTTGCCGGTTACAATGATTATCGCAATCCTGTGTCCAAATCATGAATAACCACAAGCTTTATGAGAGCCAAGACCAGTGACAATACATCAAACTTGCCTGCCTATGAACTTACAAGCGCTGTAACACTTTGCTGTGTTTCTGGCCAAGCTGCAGGATGTTGGACCAGATATGTGAAAACTTGTCATTTTTGTTATTTTAGTGGAACTGACAGATGGCGTTGATTCTAATGTGTATGACCCACAGCCATGACACGCACCAAGAACTGTGCTGAAATCAAAATCGTATCAACTAGAAGATGCAAAAACTTCTTGATGTTTGTTTTAACCTGCTCTGAGATGGATCAGTTTACCCACAGAACTGAGAGGCTACGACACTGAGTCAGTTCAGATGGTTTCTGGTAATGTGTCAATCATACAGCTCTTTTTCACTGCAGGAACTGTCCTTGGAACACAGGAACGTTTTGGAGGAACCAGGAACCTGTACCCTTGTTTCCACTGGAGGAACCAGTCCCTATTTTTGTCCTGAGAGTTGAGTTCCTGGTTCCTCGTAGTACTCTGTTACCACTTTTCCACTGACATGGGGCTGGGGCTGGTGCTGGTGTCGGAGCCAGTGCCCAATCTCGAACCGTTCTGTGCATGTTCACTGAAAAAGTACTGGTTCTCAGCCAGAAAAATCAGTTCCTAACCGGCACTACAAACGTCAATGCTTGGGTGGGTGTGGGGGGCATGAGGGAGTGTCCTCACCAGTCACTTCCTTGGGACCATCGGGGTGGAGTTTTAGCCCTCAAGATCCCTGACTGGTTAAATGTATGATACAAGCATTGTGTAATGGAAAGTATCACCTCTGCCATTTTTAAAAACAGGACTTAGTGACTGCCAACACAAATTATTAAAAGCTCATTCTATCAAGACATCGTTTGGCGAGTTACTAAGAGAAGAGCACACTGTTCATTTCCGTTTGCGACTGCAGGCCATGTCACACTGATCTCTATTACTCTACATTAAAGCAGTTTCCTCTTTTCCACTCTTTCTTTTCTAGCCTTTCTAGCGTCCACCTAATTTTCGACCTTCAACTGCGTCTTCTCCAAAAGCAAACACTTTTTGGTGGAAAAGGGCGATGACTACACGCTGAACTGGCTTTAAAATACTTCCCTGCGACTACCTAATCATTGTAACACTGATATTTCATGGGCAAACATCACCCACCTGGCATATGAGCCATGAAAGACTCAAACAGCACCTCTAATTATACATCATATGCTATTTTTTGTTTGTATACGATATCCCATCATATTTTTGTGATGGATTGTTGATTAAATTTAGGTAGGTTTGTGCTTTGCAAAATCCTCTGAGATGTGCTTTTGTGGTGAAGACCTGTTTAAATAAACCTGATTTGACTATACAACGCAAGGCAGACTGCAGTCTCGCGTCAGTACTGCTACTCAAAGAGGCGGTATGAAAGCAGGACTACAAAATTACCACAGTCTTAAGACAGGTGCAAGAAATACTGTACATCTGTCTCAAAATCCCCATCCAATTTCACCCATGAAATCTGCTTATCATGATGTGTGGGAGAAGGGAGAGGGAGAAAGATTGAGTGTATGCGTGTATGTGTGTGTGCAAGAGAGAGAGAGAGAGAGAGAGAGAGCTGCCAAGGCATTATATAAAACTGGCACAGTAATCAGATGACAGCATGCAGGTGTCTCTGGCACTGGAACAGAGTTAATATCTCTATTGTTTAAATGTCCTCCCTCTTTTCTCCACTTCCACTCACCATCTCATCATCCTCATCTCCTTTTTCCTCCCTTTCCTCTCTCACCGAATTTCTCCTTCTCCCCTACACCAGACAACGGTGAATAAGAGTTTCTCTTTTCTTCCTCAGGCAGGGGAAACCGCCCCTCCCCTCGTTCTCTCTCTTCACAGATGTAAGCAGGAGACTCGGCATCGAGACAACTGTTTCTGACAGCTTTGCCACACTTTCTGTCCGCGCTAAGCCAATTAACCACAGATTACAAACCAATGCATTTACAAACAAATGAAAGGTGGAGAGCGTCATTGTGGTACAAGAACAACAGAGAGAATGCAAATGAGGAGAAAGAAGAAAAGGGAGGAAAGCAAGCATCCGGTGGACAGCTAAATGTAAGGCTTGCTGGTGAATGTGGTTGTTTGTGGTTGTACCATAAACTACAAAGCAGAAATGCATTGATTTCCTTATAGTGGGGAGTTTTATGTATATAGACAGATTTCAGCCTCTCATCTTGCAGTCCACTCCTTTACCCTCTCTCTCTCTCCTCTTTTCCTCCTCCTTTGCTGCCCTTTATTAGCAAGTGCCTTTTGTCAGCAGTTTCTGAGATACCCTCAAATGCTCCCATTGTGTACTTGGGGTTGGAAAAAAAATAACAAAATAACACTGGGTCAGTGATATAGTGGTGCCCTGTGACTGTTTTTTACCCACTTGGCTATTTTCTTAATATCCCAGTGCATCACCAATCAGCTATATTAGGTAGCATTAAGAAAGCATTTGTACTCAAACTTAAATTTTCAGTAGTCAAACAACAACAAACCACTCAACCCATATCAAACCCCACACAAAGAATAATTTACCTGTTAATGAGCAACCCATTAGTTGGTTTAAATATGGATCAGTGTGGCAAACTTCACTTTTCTGGCACATAACCAGACAAAAACAAGCCAGTATTTGTAGGATTGCTATTAGTCTGTTTGAAACCCCCAAGGCAAACCTCTAATCAGAAAACTCATAGTCATACCACTGTAGTTCTGCAGAGATTAAATGCTTAAACAGTACATTTGCAAATACACATTTCATTTTAAAACTGCGTTGTATTTTCTCTCCATACAGTCATTTTTTCCGTCTTCAACTTAACTACCTGGGTTGAATTCCCAACTCAGACTTCTGCTGTGAGTTTTCATTTTCAACAAAGGTTTTTTTCTTATTTAACCATGACCAAAACCTTACTCTAGATAAATCAAAAAATAAACAGATTGGAACTATTTTGAGTGGCAAAAAGTGAAAATTTATTAATGCATCATAAAGCATGACAATATACAAAAGCAAATGGGTAGGCAAAAAATGAACAGAAAAAGTCTTAAATACACGCAGGTATGTGACACCTTTTAGCTCAAAACTCTTCCTCGGGCAGCGTGTTTTGCTTTTGGTCATTTGTGCATCTTATGAAACATTAATCAACTTTCACTTTTTGCACTGAGGTACTTCCAATCTGTTTTTTTTATTTATTTTTTTTTTTTTGTCGAAACCTTTCCCAAACCTTGGCCAAACTGTTTTAATTGCCCAACTTTGCCAAAGTTTTAGTTGCCTTAGTTGACTAGATATACAGTGACAAAAGGGTGTCTAACTATTTCAATAGATATTGTTTGACTGTTGTATGACAACTATTTATATGATGCCACAACCCTCTGCTGTGTTTTGCATGTTTACCTGGCTACATCTCTGTAAAACCTTAATCACCTTACTTACCCATCAATACAAGCAACTCACCTGTTGTGAGTGAGGCTGTAACAGGCTCAGAGGTGACATCGCCCTGTATTGTGATTAGACTGATGGTGTACTGAGTGGACGGCAGAAGCCCCTGCACCAGTGACCTCATCTTGGAGCCATCCAGGGTCACCTTAGAGGTGTCAGTTCCATCTGCGGAGCTGTAGCTCAGGATAAAGAGGTCGGCAGGCGGTGCTGGGGCACTCCATGCCACTATCACTGAGTCTGAAGTCATCTCTGATAAGTAGAGGTGGGTTACGGGCCTGATCCCTGGAGGAACATGGGTTCAAAGTTCACCATGGTATTTCAAGGAAAGGCAAGTGCCAGCCACAGGCAGGAAAACAGCAAAGAAAACATGTCTGCGAGCACGATGCAGATGAGAGGCATGTCATACACTGATGGATGGATGTAGTCCCTGTCGTTTATGACAGGGCTGGGAAGATTAGCCTTGGGTGAAATCTTCACAGTGAGACTCACTGTAGACAGGAATCATGAGGAAGCACTGACATAATTGGTCATGGGCAGAGAACGTAATGTGATTACTGGCTATAAGGATGAAGATGTGATGCAGCTGTTGACAGTGAGGAAATGAATAGATGATGGTGATGATGACAGCAGCTGTTGTTGCCAAAATGCACAACATGTACAGAAGATGATATACCTGAAGCAAATATAACAGACTGAGCACCTAATGAAGAGGGATGTGAAATTAATTAACTATGTGGAGATGGTATAGATAGCTGCCATGCAGTGTGCGAGGTGAAAATGTCCTTGGATAACGCTGCCTCTTTAATTTTGGATTTACCCTCAATTAAGTTGAGGAGATTATGGCTTTGCTTCAGCATGATAACACGTTTTAAATATGACAGAGCTCAGCAGTCGCTGTTGGTATAATGTGATGACCATGATGGTTTTGGCGGTGATGATGGTGTTGTTGTTGATGATCATGATGACAATGACAGTGGTGAGTACTGCTGTTAATGATGAGCCAAAAAGCCAGTGACAGGTGGAGTAAAATTACGCAAGGAGCAGCAATGATCACAAAGACGCAACATAGGTGACATGGGAGCTCCGCAAGAAAACTGCATCTGGTAGACACTTTTGCAGGTCACAGCACTGATGCAGATAGATCGCAGAAGATGCAGATGGCTCCTGCATGTTAATGAATGAGGTGCTATAACGTAGCAGCTCTAAACTGTTGATGGAGATAATGCAGGTGAGCTACAATTTCCCCTTATCGAAGGTCATGCTGACTTGCGTTTTGCGTTCCCTCACTCTTGCTGATGGTTAGAATTATTTATCTTGATCGTCTTGGCAACAAGTAAGGAATGAATGAACAGATGAATCAATGAAGAAATAAATGCAAGGTTGAATGAATGGATTAATAAATGAATTAATTAGTTAATACATGTGTACATAAATAGAATAAATACATACTGTAAAAGAATTATAATCCAACCTTTTCCGTTAGACGAATATAAGTCTAACTTGCTTGGAGTACCAGATACAGTAGGTGGGTTTACTACATTAGACAATTCAGTTAAAGTCAAGGGTAAATTCCAATTGCGTTGCTGTAAATGCTCTTACACTTATTACATTATGCTATGTGAGCTATTTGACTCGAACAGATAGAAGGGTACACAAACAAGAGGTGAAAGATACAGTTGTTATCAACTGATAATGGCAGTGCTACTGTGATGGATGCCAGATTTAGGCTAAACTGAGGAAATGACAAATTACTGCAATAATATCCACAACATTTCTATATAAACACATCCGTTTAGCTACTCTTTACTGCCAACTGACACCACACAATGGTGATTCAATATATACCCAGTTGGTATCCTTTAGATTTGTTGTAAACATCCAGTGTCAGGTAGATCTTTCATGGATTGTACTTTTTTCTTTTTTTCTTTTTTACCTTTCAGGCAGCATAAACAGAAGAACTGGGTAGTTAGCATGTTTTAGTGATAGCTATCAAGACTTAACAAAGATAAGAATGCCACCTAGAGCAAGTCAAACATCATCATCAGAAAATCCAGGGATAAAGATGCCACTGAAAGACAGACATCGATGTTCCAGTGGTAGTTTGGGATTTGTAATTGTTCATGCTTAGGCTCAGAGATTGTGACGGCCGGTTAAACCCAGATCCTTATGAGGAGTTCGCTTGAGTGCAGGCAGGCAGATGCTGCCAATATGGTCAAGTAAATAGCAGATGAGAAGATGACAGGTAATTAATTGTTTCTTCTCTGATTCTCTCGGTCTATCATTCTATCGTTCTTTCAGCTTTCTCTCTCTCTCTCTCTTCTTCTTTAGATGTTGGAGAGTGGTGCTGCTAAAAGGAAGAACAAAGACTACACAAAGTGGTGACTGTGATAATGATCGCTACGATGATGATGACAGGCATGATGGTGACAAGTGCCACAATGGTCACGGTGAGGAACACAGAGACGATGATGACGAGTGCGGGGAAGAAAATAATGACAAGTTTGACAGCAGGTAAGCACATGCCCATCATTTTGCCATCAGCCTTTGTACTGCTGAAAATCATAGCAAGCTCTCTGAAAAAAATAACAAAGACAGAACAGTGTTGTGTGGCTTGATAGGCAAACAGACAGATAGCTGCACAGATAGACAGACATGAGTTGTGAAAAGAGAGAGCTGAGTTTGTGATTGAAATTCTCAGAGTGGGAACAGTGAGGCAGAGAAAGAGAGTACAGCGTGAGAGTGACAGAGAGGTGGTGTAGAATGAGAAATTAGAAGAAAGAGAAACATAGATACATTTAGATGCACAACAGAGGTGCAATTAGAGAACACTTGTAGCAAGCTCATTAGCTGACATGAATAATTTACCTACGCTAATTGCTTCTTCAAAGTCTTTATGGTCCTTCATTTTCTTTCAGTTTTACTCACCTTTCCTGCTGTAGTTCATTATATTCAACATTCAAGTTCATTATGCACAGCTATTGTTAAACTTGTTTCCTAGTTTTCTGCAGTAACCCTGAATAAACCTCTTTTATGTCTTCATTTGAAGAGAAGACCAACAACTGGAGTTTGTTTTAGTCCTGTCTGATGATCACAAAGATTAAATTCTTGTTGCACCATGCCCTTGATACTCTTACGAAAAATGTGTCTGCAAGGAAAAAGACAAGACGGCATGGTTTTGTATATCCCAGGAAAATACTGTGATGTCCCAGTCTCTGCTGTCATTTCATCATTTCCTCTTTGGGTGTAGATCTAAAATATATTGATGCTTTTATGGATGTGTCATTATGATCTATAACTATCTGAACCGTACAAGTTTGGTGTCAGCTGACAACCTGAATGATAAAAAGTTGCAGTGACTATCTGTTTAAAAAGTTAGTTCTTAGTGTGCTTAGTGTTGACTACAGCTACTGTATTTTAACTATGGCTTGTGGACAAGGTAAGCATTCCTCAGTGAAACAAAGCTAACACCTTCCTCAAATAACTGACATACCAAAACAAAGACTTCCACACAAAAAGAGCTTGTGACAAATGCCTGTTGAAGACAAATCAATTGAGCCGAAACATATTTCCACAGGTTAAGGGGTCACTATCTCTATTACCTGTTTGAGTATTTACATTCTGATTTTGCTATTCCCCCTACCTGTGAAGGCATCTATGGTAGCTGCAGTGCTCTGCTGTCTTCCTCTTCTTGCTGCTACTGTGATGGTGTATTCTGTCCCAGGTTCAAGTTCTGTCAGAGTGGTGGTGGTTACGTCCTTCGGCACCGTCAGCTGGGACAGGGAGAAGGTGTACAACCAGAAAGACAGATTCAGTGGAATTTCTGTGGATACCGTAGGGCCATTTCACAACAAAAGTGCATAACCATGGATTTATCTATGTGTACGTCTATGAGTGGATCCATCCATCCTCCATCCCATGTTCCTTTACCTCAGTAGTGACACCAGAGGAGGATGTGTAAGTGATTTTGTAGTGGTCAATGGGGCCCTGGACCTCACCCCACGCAAGAGTGATGGTGTTGTCTGTGGAAGCTGTCACAGTCAGATCCATGGGCACATCCAGACCTAATACAGGGGACAGGTGATTTTAGTGAAAGCACATGGGGTACAATTCAATAAGCCTGCAGCAGTCTGCAAGAGGCATCAGGCAGCTAAGCCAGCAAAATATGAAACATTTTATCCAAAAAGGTTAAAAAACATACAGCAAAAAGGTGTAGTATGAGCATGTTTAGACCATGGAAATGTGGCCAATGTGGGTGAACAGCAAAAGGCTGGCCGCAACTGATTTTACATTTTCCAGGAAGTGTGTGTCAAAAAGAGCCTTGTATTGACAGGAAGATGTGTTATACTGTATTTAATCTTCAATATGTACTATTTGCCATGTTCTTATCTATGCCCTATTTTTTTCCTGCAGCAATGACCCAACTTCCCCATGGTATTATTAAAGTTTTATTGTAATCTCATCTTCCGCTGTGCTGTTTCCCAGAGCCTCTGAGGCTTGTTGTTTCTCCTGCTCGTTTGTCAAATTGTGTTGTGGGGGGAAAAAAAACCCTGCTAACTTGAACTGTATCCTTTCAACAGCTCACACCTACGGTATAACATATGAACTGCTTTGTACCAGGCATTAAGAAGCTTTCTGTTATATATTTGGAACCATTTGAGAAAACTGTGATTGATTTAGATTGATTTTTACAGATGCAGACAAAATGCACAGAATAGTTGGGTAGAAAGCTGGCTCCTCAGGCAAATTGAATCATTATTTAGCAAACTGCAAAATACCTGCAGACATTGAAATAACTGCATAATGGAAAAAAAGATGGGCTTGACAGCCAGCATGATGAGAAATATTAAGGCACTTCCATGCAATAACAACATTTCAAACATAATGTTAAATGAGGTCAAAGTTTTTATTTGTATTTCATTTTCTTTTTTTTCCACACCAGCCATACAAATCAAAGCACGATTTAAATTGAAATAGCTCGGCAAATACTGAGGTAAAACCAGCCCCATTAACAGAATGTTTTGCATCACAGTTTTAAAATGCTGTGATGGGAACTTTGACCCGAGCCAGCAATATTAAAAAGAAATAGACCTCACTCAAACTGCCCAAGTCCTGCCAAAATCTGATTTGCTTAATTTCACCAAAAAAGCTTTTAATGGCTAAGCGCTGACCCCGAACAGTAATTGAGGACTAGAATAACAAAGTGGCAATTTGCTCTGCTTTGATGCTGTGGTTTCCAACATGGCACTGTTGTGATCTACTCAGTCTGGTTTGCATGTATGTGCAGATCACTGGCTTTCTACAACATGAACTAGTCTCTCAAGACAGACGCGTGGCTCCTGCAGTTTTTAAATGCTTCTGGCTACCTGGAAGAATAGGAAGTGAAGGCCAGGCTTCGTACAGCCTCCCGAAAGTAAAATTCAAACCCTTTTCAAGCACTTTCAAGATACTTAAACCAAAATGTCCAGATTCTCAAAGCCTTTATCATCTAATCTAAATTGTTAGTCTAAATGCAATTGCGAAAAATAAAGTTGACAAAATTCCTTTATACCCACAGCAATCAATGTCTACTGTCACTTTGTTTTATTTTATTTTTTCAGCTGTTCATATTAACTTTGACTGTAGTTTTGATAAGGATTATTCAATGCTTGCTAATTTCTAGAGTACAGGATCATTTCAAATATAAATAGATTTTTTTACATGAGTGATTATGTAGATGAAACACCAGATTATGTTGAAAATCAAGCATTTTTCAAGGAGTATATCTGAATTCAAGCACGTTTGGAAAATTAAGCATTTTCCAAACTTTCAAGACTTTGTACAAACCTTAGAAGGCAGATAGCCAGTCATATTCCCACATCTGGATTTGCTTTGCAGCCATGTAAATAAGTTCAGCTACCTGTGGTTAGCCATGAATACATCATTTATTTCTAACAATATCTTGTTTGACCAGTTTTGTCAGCGTTATGTCCATTAAATAACTCTTTGCTGATAAATTAGCCATGCACAGCTAGCATTGCAATCTCCTGCCTTGGTTTTGTTTCAGAGGGGAACACATTTTTCAGGAACACAGTGTCATGACAGCTTCCCGCTTTGTCTTATACTCAAATTTTACTCTCTGAATGTTCGAGGCTGGACTGAGAGACTCGACATGAACGGTAATCTGCTTACCCGTTCTGGCGTTCATTGTTGCTGGTGTACTCTGGTTGGTGCCTTTCATGGCAGAGATGCCAATGCCGTACTCTGTACCTGGCAGCAGGTCTGTAAAAGGGACAGACAGACCATTGACCCATTTAAATTGGAAAACAGAAAAAAAGCCATCACCTACAGCCCTTTTTAACACTTTCTTTCACACACACGAGGAGTTTTTCATGACAGCCCAGTTAACTCCACATCAATGATGAGGTCTAGGCAAATGATATGCAAGTCAATATGGTTCCTGCAGATCCAGGCCAACTTTTATCAAACAGCATAATTGGTCAGTTTCAAATCAATATGACAACAGCAAGCTTCTCAAGCTACAGAAACAGAGACAGACAGAGAGAATAGCAGCGACAATGGACAAGAGAGAGAGAGACAGGGCGAGAGAATATGAGAGCGTGACACAAGGGATGTGACAGTGGAGAGACGGTATTGATCCCACAAAACAACATGAGAACCTCCCCTTTCCATTCTTATGTCGGCTGTGCCCTTTCCTGCGCTGTGGCCTTTTAGAAAAACATCCCAGCTGACCCCCGCTTTCTGACAGCCTCTCAATACGCCTGCAGGACAACAAGCATTTCTATAGATACAATCAGCAACCTGTCAGGCAGGTGTTAGCTCCTGAGATAATCCTGCCATGTAAAACATAGTACCACCCGCCGTCCTCTTCGGTACACATTAGATGCACTGTGATAATACCAAATACATTGGAGGAACACTGAACTGAGCAAAGACTCCTGCAAATGTTGCTCATGAATAAAAACAACAAGAAATGAATGTCTCCATAAACAATAGGTAAATAAATAAACACCACATCCCTTTCCCTCTCTTACCTGTGAGAGTGGTCTTAGTGGTGGGTCCCTCGTTGCGTGGTACGATGACTTTGTCATACTGGTCTCCTGCTAAAGTGCTGTACACAACCTGGTAGCCCTCAACCTACATTTAAACATCACCAAAAGTAGAAACACACAAATATTTATTTGCATATACAGTGCAAAGCTGAAAGTGTTATTTTCACAGTAGACTGTAGATAACCAAGTTGTCTATTTTGAATTTTGTCACCATAATGTAAAATCTGAATGGATCTGCTGACTATACTCTGCTGAATCTTCAGTAAATAAATTTGTAGCGCTACAAATTTACAAACCCACCTGTTTTCAAGATATTTCTTATCCCTCAGGTGAATTCCCTTACTTTGACAGTTATCTCTGCATCACCATCACTGAGTGATGATTAAGTTCTCAAGACATCAGGACAGAGTTACCACAAATAGAATAATTCAAAGCCTGGTTTATGTAGTATCAAGGATCAAGGGAGAGTGGGTATGAGATGGTTTGGATCGAGGGATTTAAGTACAAATTCTCAGCTAAAATATATACAATAAGGACATAATAAGCATATATTTGGTAATATAGGTGATAGCTAAGGAGTTGTACTGGGAGCTTATCCTATTTGCAAGAAGCACGTCTTTTTTCAAAAAGAAAAAAAAAAGATGACAAAAATGGCATCTGATGAGTGGGCTGCTAATTCTAGGTTTGACTCCATATTACCTCCAGCCCTGGTTTAAATAGTACAAGCAAATAATCCTTCACATTTGTTTTACACTGCTCAGAGTGCTGTGTTAAGTTGGATGTGTTGTACCGCATCAGGATGACACAGATAGTGTGGGGACGTCAGGGATACATGACACTGACGTTCAAATATTTTCCTGAAATTGACTCAACTTTTTTGTATTTCAGTGTTCAGTACTCCAAATGGTTGCAATCATATCCCATTAGAATTAAATGCAAATGCCATTTACCTCAGCCTCACTGTTATCCCATTCGAGCTCCAGTGTGGTGGAGGTCTTGGACACCAGCCGCAAGTTTTTGGGGGCATCGATCTCTGAGAAGAACGATAAAACTGACAAAGTTGGGGACACTGAGACCAATCATTGGAAATGGTAAATAGGCCAACATCAGCAGTTTATACATCAGACACAGAGAAAGGTAATGTTAAATAGTTACTGTATGTCAGATTATATAAAGCTCTACAGATCATCATCACTGGCTACACATCCACATTACCAGACAAAAAAATATTTATCAGTAATAAAGCTATACTGCTGGTTGATCTCTCTAAAATCTCTTATGTCCAACTATTTGTTATTATTTGCTGCAACTGAAAGCTGACACTGTTTGCTTCGATTACATGGGTCTATAAATAGATGTTACATGCATTTGTTTAACAGTAATGTTCAGATTGACTGTACCCTATATGCACATAAGGTATATACCGTATAAAAGTCAAGATTAAAGTCAAAATATATCCATGCTTTATATCTAATATACAGTAATAGGTATCGTGTGTCATTTGTCACTTTATAGCCTTTTATATTTTGACAACTTTAGTGTAACTGCACTTTCAATGCAGATTTTTCTTCATTTGAATAATCTTGGTGTCTATATTCTGACTTCATATTCATCCCATTCTATTCTGCAGCATGTAAAAAGTAATTATATTTTGTTGTACAGTAGCGCTTCTGTTGCACCCAAAAGAGATCAGGGAATTGCTCCCAGAGGTAATGTGCTTTCTACTGTGCAAACTTTGCATGAACAAAAATTACATTAAACAGATGTTCACCACGGTACCCAGTATGGACTGTACGTCAAACCAATTATCAACTGTTCCATTCTTATGGACAGACACAGAAATGCATACACACACGCACGCACGCACACACACACACACACCACTACCACAACCATCTGCTTGCTGTCAGACCTCACCGGTAGTAAATTCAGTGGAAATGGATCCACTTTCATTTCCTTTCCTAACGCCACTCACAGATACTTCATAGCGCGAACCGGGCCGAAGAACCTGTGGAAAAGAAAACAAGAGCGCTTTGGTCTATTTAATGTCTCTAATGGAGGGTTTTTTAATATCTCCAGACACAGAAAGAAGACCCACACTGAAGGACTATACAAACAGGTAGTGTAACATGCAGAATACAAACACTCAGGACCACATAAGCACATACATCAAAACAAACACACACACACACACACACACCTCTTCCACTCACCTGCAGGGAGTACTGGCTGAGTGTGGGCTGGAGGCGGAAGGTGGTGCGTGGCCCTTCTCCTCCCACCAGGCCGTAACGCAGCACTATCTGGTCAATCTTAGCCTTTGGTGGGGTCCACTCCACAAACGCCACCGTGTCGGACACGTCTCGCACAATCAGCTGAGTGGGACCATCAATCACTGGAAAGCGACAAAAGAAAGAAAGGGTGAAACAAATAAAGAAAGAAATCAGAGTTATAAAAGCGTTTTCTTATGAGGTCTTGATGCCTCAGAAATTCAAAGTGCAGATGTGTTATGAATGTAGAGCCTGGTCATTGGGGTGTAGCCACCTTGTCAACAGTGTCCCCACCTCCACACCACTGTGTGACTGCTTGTGTTCTCAGGGTGAGGCTAAAGCCCTGTGCTGAAAGTTAATGTTCACAGTCCCTGCTTCAAGTTTCTGCTGCAGCACTTCAAGTGGAGTTGTTATCAGAGGAAGCTGCTCACAAAAAGCCAAGCATGTATGAACTTATCAGACCTGACATAAGACAATAGGCATTATCAGGGCAAGGTGCAGAACATAAGCCATAATTAATTTGCTTCCGTGTTGATTATTGGAAAGCCTAACACTTATTTCAATTAGGCGTGAACAGCAGAAAACACGTCAGGCGTGATGAGGATGCATTTTCACAATGTTCAGCACAGAAGGGATTTGTACTTAAACTTCAATTTGCTCTGCGCCTCGTTATTCTTAAAGCCAACGTCGCCAGCATGAAGAATTTTCACTGAAGGCACTGGGGCATTTGGAAAAGTGATAATTGGCATGTTTTTTTTTATTCCATCAACCTGTTTCTCTCTCTCTTTTTTATTTCTTTCAACAAAGGCTAAGATTTGACATCAGCTGCTTTAAAGAGATGTTTGCGAAAAGACGGCACTTTTGACCTTCACATCAAGACTTATTTACTGTGACTAAAAGCCTTGAAAATATCTTGCCAATAAGCCAAGTGGAGATTAATCCTAGAGACACACCATAAGCAGCAGTTCCCTTTGGCAATATGAAGATTAGTTTCATTAGTTCTTTTGTTTGGCTTGTCAGGGGAAAAGCATCTTGTCATGTTGAGGAATCAACCCAGACATCACATGACTCAACACTTACTTTCATCGTGGACATTTTCATTTAAACCACCTGAGTGCATTATTATTCATATTTTTGGCCCTGTGGGAGTCAAACCTTTACCCATTGGTATGAAAATTTTATGTTCTACCCACTGAGCTGCACATGACCATAAGCTCCTTTCAAGTCTTTGTTCAAACTTTTGAGATCTAAATAAGTCTCAGGTTTGACGTATTGCAGGTCCACCCTGGTCCCTGACGTATTAGAAATTGGCCCCTTGGGTCTCGTCCTAGAAAACAGCCTGAGGAAGACAGTTGTGGGGGACCGTTTCCCACATCAGCTGTCCTTTCCCTCTGCTTTTCCTCTGACTCCTCATCCTCTCTCTGTCTCCAAGGAGAGAAAATCTTTTGCATAAATAATTGAGCGACTTCAAATTTGTCTTTTCCTTTATCCAATAAGGTGCCTTGCAGTCGGCCAATGTGAAAAATTAATGAGAGAACCCCATGAATTATTAATGGATACTTAATTACAACCAGAGAAAGAACATAAAGAGTTGACAGGAAATTGATGGTGTTTTGACTGCAGACGGCAGAGTTTGAATTGTTATAGACGAGATTTGAATTGGATCTACTATGCATGTCTAAGTACTGTCAGCTGGGTGAGGAGTGGGGGCAATACCTCGGTGAGGTTTACATTAAGAACATAATTGGCGGGAGACAAGCCAATATGTCAAGGTGACACTTACCATTATTCTTTATGTCTGCAGCTATGTGTTTAGGGGGTGTGTGCGTGTGTGTGTGTGTGTGTGTGTGTGTGTGTGTTTGTTTGTTTAAAGGGGACTTTCGTCTCCAGACTGCATGGAATATTGTAAGCCTTTACTCCTATGAGACTATGAGATGATTGGTTGTGTTTGCACTTGCACTACTGAAAACTGAAAAGAGTATGCTCACTCATGTTAGGACAGTTCATACAGGGAACGGATCCTCCTTGTTGTGTTTTCAATGTCCTGCTGATAAATATGATAATAGCAGTGCCAGGTTAGCTCTGTCTCTGCCCACAAGGCTGCATTGGTCTCCTGTGGTGTGGTGGTAGTTGAAGAGGAGTGGATACTACTGAAAGAATGTGGGTAGCCTGATGGTATTAGATGGAGAGGTGAATATACTATACAGACTGAGGTCAACTCTTGTTTATGTGTGATGAAACATCCAGACTTCTTATGGTCTAACAGCAGTCCTTTTATGTCCCAGTGTCACAGTTTACCCTTGATATTTTACAGTTTTAAATAAAATACGTACATGTTGTGACAGTGGCAGTGACTGGCTGGCTTCGACCCTGGTCTCTCAGAGCCACCAGGTTGACCGTGTACTCCTCCCCTGGCCTCAGACCAGTTTGAAGGAAGGAAGTGATGGTGCTTGGCAGCTGTGCTGTCATCCCTCCATCATTGTCCTGGCCAAAAAGAGACAGTTACAAGATGAGAAGAGATTGGAATCCATATCTGTCCGACATTTGTTTGAGTATTTTCAGTAAGTCTGGCTATCTGTGTGGCTTTATGTAAGCAAGTGATTTTGCATGAAGAGGTGTCCTGATGTAGGGAATAAATTGCAGGGTGTCCCATTAATGTGTTAAAATGTTGGGGCCGACCACGGTTTCACTTTGCCCTGTCAGATTTTCTGTATGCTGAGGCTTTGTATTTCAACTCATTTGTAAACTTTCTGGTGGTTTAGCACACACATTAAATTCCACAAATGCTTTGTATGGCAAAAATGGGTGTGTATGTTACAGTGATATTGCTTGGCCCATATTCTGTAGAGGCAGCACTCTGTATATTTCCCCTGCCCTGTCACTCATCCATATGGAGCCCCTGCTATTCCCAGCTGTTCTCAGAGAACCAGTGTTCCACATGGACTTCCTGCCAACAGACAGATGTTACACCTACTGCCGCTCCAACTTTCCCAAAAGCCTGTATGAAGGCTTATTATAAGCGGAACATGTTACAGCTTGCTCATTTCCTGAATTAAAACTGTAATTAGTGTTGTAATCATTTGAATTATATCAACTCAATTAGCAGTGTGGGTGGTAACACATACCAGTAATACAACTTTTCCCAGTAACTTCCCAAATATATCAGATTGAATCATCCAAAAACTACCCCACCCTCACCCCATATTTGTTTTGCTCATAATTAGTAATCATCCTCTCAGCTGATGAGGATAAACACTCAACCAGCTTAGATGAGAAATGGCAGAGGAGTTTACTTTCTCAGACTGGAACTATTCTCACTACTTTTGCTGAGCCAAAGCTTGACAAGAATGTAGGATGCTATTTGATTTCAGTGATCACCCACACAGAAGTACAAAGGTAACTAAGAATTTTTTAAGTAAGATGCAAGTAGGGTGCAGACACCTGTTTCATTAATGTAATATGGAAGTAAGGAGTAGTAATTCTCTTACTTCTCCCTGGGTGTAATCAATAAAGAAATATTACTTTTGAAATGAGTAGACTTATAATCAGTAATATATAACTACACTGTTGAGACCAACACTGTAAATAAGGCAGTCAAATCTGATTAGTTTATGATTATTTGCCTCTAAAATAAACAGTTCAATTAAATGAATGCTGGAAAGGCAGGATGTTTGTATCGCATGCCAAGGACAAGTGCCTGCACCCAGAAACTACAGCAATACAGCCGATATGGAATAAAATACGCCTTTTACTTGCACATATTTAATGTGCTATTACAGACACATTGCCAAGAGCAAAAAGACAAAAAAAAACTAAGCAGGTAAATGATGATCATTAATATTATAAAAGAAAGACTACTTTCTTTGGTCATACTGAATTAAGTGCATGAAATTTTTGGAATGAGATTTTACTCACACATTCGTCTTATTCCTTACATTGCAATATGATCAGCAATAACCAGTCTTATCAGAAATAAACAGGACATCTACTCTCTCTCGTAATTCCTCCAGCCCACACTTGCATACTGCTTTCTGAGCAAACCTCACACACAAGTCAGTCAAATTTCATGTGGCAATTTGTCCTCACTGTGCCCTCTTCCCTGGAGGGATGGAGTGAGTCGCTACTACATTTTGAATAGTGTTGTAGCCACAGGCATGATTTAGCATTATTTCAAGCCCATGTTGACATTCTTTGAGGACGAAATGTCTTATATCAAGAGAATACTGCAGATTTGCGCTGCCTCTTCGTGCCACCTGACCTCGGACTTTCACTTCAATGTCTCACTGACAGTTTCATGAAACTGAGTGACTTCTGGTGCCTTTCTTGGCCTGATATATCATGAACTAAATCATAACTGAGATCACTTAACATTACTCTATAGACTGATTAAATAAAAAAAATGCAAACTAAATATATCTATTGATTTTCCAAAGGACTGATTAACTGTTATTATGGTGTATTAACTGATGACTGATTCCCTGAACACCAATAATGTAACTGTTTCATTACGTATTAGGAAAGTACTTACACAAGCAGTGCTGCATTTTATTGCATTGTCGAACATACCGCTGCTTCTGACAGGGTTAACTTTCAGGTCCTGACACTCCCCCCACCCTCTCCTCGCTCTCTCTATCTCTCTCTTTACCTCTCTCTGTTTCTTTCCCTCTCTCTCTCTCGTTTTCTCGGCTGGGCAGCGACTTCTGTGTTTGTCCCCATAGGCCAAAGCTTTTATGCCTACTTCCATTACAAGATTGTCAAAATTCGCAATCCCCATTTCTGGATTAAATCCACAGGGGGTGGGACTGCCAACTCCTAATATGATTTCCCCTGTGGCTGGAGCAAGAGAGGGGAAGAAAGGGAGGATAGAGGGAGGGACACATAGAGAGAGAGAGAGAAAGAGAGAGAGAGAGAGAGAGAGGGGGAGAGAAAGGGGGAGAAAGAGAAAGACAGAGTGTACCGTCAGAGGTAGACATGGATGGAGCCAAGATCTGGATCAAGGGGTGGCGGATGGAAAGTGAACAAGAAAGGGATGAGGGAAGAGTGGAGAGATGGAGAATGCTAGAAGAAGAGAGGCAGCGGTGAGGCATGAAGGACTGGGTAAAAACAGAGAGAGGGGGTGGAGTAAAAGCATTAAAGGAAACTCCGGGGTCCCACTGCTCACTCTTTGCATTCAGAAAATTTCCATTCTTAATACGGCTTGAAACAAAAACAAAAAATCTAAACACCAGGTTTAAGGCTTTTGAGTTTGGCCGAACCAAAGGAGATCTTCCCCAGGGAATGCCTTGCAAGAGAAAACCAATTACTGAGAGAGGGCACGAGATTAGAGTACCTAGAGTACCTGAGTACCAAGAGTTTACTTGAGGGAATTAAGAGAAAGGTTTTTTCTTTCTGGCTTTGAACCTGGCACTGCAATGGTCTTAGCAGGGGTTATTCTCGGAGAGGGGTTTAATGGCTCATCCACCTAATAGCCAATAAGCTTTAGACAATCCGCTTGTCTAATTTGGTATGGGCTTCAAGTTGAACAGCCCCCAAGAAAATCCAAATCTATCCCCTTCAATTTCTTCCCTTTCCTTTGCCCAGTAACTCAAAGTCATTTAGAGAGCGGCATTAGTGAGATCTGAAAATAATGCTTTCCAATCAAGAACGATTTGATGGGTCAACAAGCAAGATGAAAAACTACTGTTGTGATCTGTTGTGTGTTTGTGTGTGTGTGTGCGTGTGTGTGTGTGTGTGTTTGTGTGTGTATGTGTGGGCATGGCTGCTGGTGAATTTTGAAGGTGCTTACTTTGATGTGAGATGATTCATAAACATCACGAAAGTCAAAGTTTCTCTTCCTTTGTTTCTCTCGCTGTGTTTTTATCTCTCTCCTCTCCCACACATACCGCTGCGCTTGTCTTCTGGCATGGTGTGGGGTTGAGAGCACACAGGCGCGCGCACACACACACACACACACACACACACAAAGCAAGTGTGCACTGTGCCTTACCTTGGGGATGAAGCTGATCTCCCATCCATCGAAAGAATAGTAGAATGGCTGCCACTGGACCTCCACTGTATTCTCCGTGATGGATTTGAAGACTAAACCATCAGGATTGGAGAGATCTGGAGAGGTAGCCAGAGATGTATTATTGGTCTCCACTGCCCTGCAAAGCCCATAAATCACCGCTCCATCTCACTCTGATGTGGTTTGATGCTGTACGGTTTGCTTTCAGGTGTCCTTTTTTTTGTCTTTGTCATTTTCTCTCTTTTTCTCTTTCTCTCTCTTTCTTTGTGTCTTTGTTTTAGAAAGGAAAGGAAAGGAGAGGAGAAGAGAGAAGAAGAGAGGAGTGGAGAGGAGACAAGCTCGCTATGCTTCACTCATACAGGAAAGTGATTCTGATGGGATGTAGAGTTTTTTTTTTTGCACTTTGTTTTTGATAAAACAAAAAGGTTCCATCATCATTTATGTGCATATTAATCACCGTGACCCCCTGCCTCATGAAACACACTCAAACTCAATTAACTTTTTGGAGAAGCAATGATTTAACGAAACAGTATTGATGCTATTTTTATACAAAACCCTGGTTACATTTGTCTCTTTTATAAAAAAAATAAATTATTAAAAAAAGACAAACCTAGCCCACACTTTCAATTAACATAATTCTAAAATTACTGTCTTTCCAGAAAGTTGTGTCCCCATTAATCTTTCTATATAATCAAATATGCCCATTTCATAATTAAATTTAGCAAAGACAATGAAACAAATTATATCACAGCTGAAAAATGGTTGCATCAAGTCTAATTGCCCTAAATTTATTTTATTACCCCAAATTCTGCTATCACCGAAATTAAATTCACTTATCTGTGAAATGGAGGATAATTTAACCGGTCGGGAAAGAGCCTGTTCCATTGGTAAAATAACCACTCATCAGATGATGTTCATAATCTTATGTTTACCATTGAAATTAGGCCATTATTTATTCTGGTGGTGGGCGATTTTGCATATTTCTGATAAGTGCTGAAGCCATTTTTATGCCTCGCTGTCATGCCTGACAAGCTGGCATTAACACCAGGCAGGAAGTAGAATTCATGTGTGTATACGTGTGTGTATGTGTGTGTGTGTGTGTGTGTGTGTGTGTGTATGTGTGTTTGTGTGTTGGAGTGTCATTGACATCAAACAGGTGTTACAGGTAGGAATCACACCCACTTGGCACAGAGGAACAGGTGGTATTCTCATTCTTTTGACACAGGAAACGCCACTTGGAGGATTAAATAAAATGTGTGAGAAAAAGCGTACGTTTGTATTTTGCATAGCTACGTGCACGTATGAACTGCATGTGTTCATACGTACATACACCAAATGTTTTATGTTGGCCTACAGTGAGATAGTAAATTAATCTTCTGTTGCTGATGTCCAAAGTTGCTCCTGAGAACATGTGAAAACAACCGAAAACGCTGCACTTACAGGTGGAAACGGTAATGCTGGCGGGGACACTGATAGTGCTGTTAATGACAGAGAAGACGTTGATGTTGTACTCCATGCCCGCCTCCAGGCCTGAGATGGTACAGGTGGTGGTATTCCCTGGGATCCTCAGCTCTAGTTGCACACCTAAGAAAAAAATACAGAGTGAGTCAAAGAGACAGACATTTAGATTCACAGTGAATGTTCTTGTATTAACAAAGTGCACTCTCAACATGGTTTGATTGACTTGAGACTGAACTGACATTTCCTTGTTGTGAAAAGCCCACACACTCCCCTGTACCTACCTCCAGGGGTGCTAGGAGTGTAGGTCACCAAGAAATCTGTCAGTACGGGTGACCCCTCCCACTCCAGGTCAATGGTTCGCTCCGTCACCCCGCGTACCTTCAGATTCATGGCAGGTGCCACTGTTGACAAAGAAGGACAGGGAGATCATGTCAAAAAGAACACATTTTGTTATATACATAACAAAACTACATCACATCTTCTTTATTTATTTATTTATTACATAAACATGTTTGTTGCATCTGCAGTATAAGTATGTCTGGGCAATAATCATTTCAATATATTTTTACCGTATAAATATAAATAATGCTCAATTAAATTATAAATTAACAGAGAAAGGTCTGGTTGCGTGCTTGGTTACGAGCGAGGAGACACACCCCTCACAGGACCTTTATTCTGTTTTGGCAGGCTAAAGTACATTAGCATAATGAGCCTTCTTGTTTCTACAGATTCACTCAGAAGCATCACATAGCTTTTAAATGTGACATAAAAATTATTTGATATATAATGAGATAACTACTGATATCAACTGATATGATAAATTTTATTGTGATAACATTTTTGGCTATATTTTCCAGCTGAAAGTATAAGGATAAAAACTGCAGAAAGAATCGGGGAACTGGCATTATATATGCATTTGTTTTTGGCCTTAGAAAGACTGATGCAACCACAATGCCACGTTTGTGTTAACTGGCTACTGCATTGCCTGCATCACAATATTAAATTGATGTTTCTCAATGCTACAACACCTTTCAGTCAAAGGTTTGTTTCGGGTTTTTACTGAAATTACCTCACATCCCCAAATCCCAAGTCCAATCCCTGTGCCTGCGCATTTCTAATGCACTTTGAAATAATGCTAAGATGCCGTCTACAACCTGCCAATTTCATGTATTGTGGGGTGGGGGACGAATCCAGGTGGCTTGTTGAGCCATCTCTCAGGCTCAAGCAGAATTAAATAGTGCATGTGCATCCCAGCCTGTCATGTAGCCAGTGCTTGTGGCAACAGGAGGCCGTGTGTTAACATGAGAGGGAGAGGCATTGGCATTCATACAGGGTGAAGTGGAGAGTGTTAAGCCATAAACCTGAGAAGTGGTGTCGAATGCAAATGTGGAGGGCTTGTAAACAAGAGTGGATCAGTTTACAGCTCCTTCTGCCACAAACAAAGAGGAGGGAGATGGACAGGTGAAGGGAGAGGACATGAATGAGGAGAAGAGAAGGGGTGAGGGAGGGAAATAATGACAGATGCACAGAGAGATGAGATGAAAACAAGGGAAGACGACATGGGACAAGATGTGACCGTGGACTAAATGACCAAGATAGACCGGCTGGGAGCTGAAAGACAGGGAGAGACCAGGGAAATCAGACAGAAATGGAGGAGGGGAGAGACAGACAGGCAGAGACAGAGGGGAGGGAAGAGGCGCAGGCAGACAACAACACAGATACAGGACAGGCACGGAGCGTGATGGTGTGATTAACAACCTCTCACCCCCTCATCATCTCTACATCCTGTGATACAGAGCTGTGTGGCACAGCGCTGAGCCCTCCTCGGGGAGTCATTGGACATTTTACCGGGACACTTTACACACTCGACAGATGGGCCCTTAGCTTCCTCTCTCTCTGAAAGACTGACCCTGCAGTGGGGAAAACTCCTGCCGCATTCACTTAGCTAGATTTATTTCGTCAGCCAGACTCAGCCTTCTCAAGTGCGCGAGGAAGAAAACAGAATCAAAAGAGGAAGAAGTAATCCAAGAGGAAGATGAAGAGTGATTGAAGGAGGATATGGAGGAGGCTGCACAGATGAGCTGCTTGAAAGGCTTCAACACCCAAAGCAAGTGAGGGGCAGACTCCCCAGTGAGGCAATTTAAAACACTTCAGAAAAGTTGCTCTGAAAGTTAGTCAGCAAGGTTAAGAAAAAGGTCACCTCGATTCATTAAATTCACACACTGATGTAATTGTTTGAAAACAGAAGCACTGGCTCTACATGTTTTTTAAAGAATAAAAGCACTATAGAAATATGTCAACAATACAAAGTGAACAGGAAGCTAATTGCTGCTGTTTGCCAACAATATAATTTGCCATTTCATGCAGATCACTCTCCAAATGTTATTTTGATGCATTCTGCCTGAGCGCCATGTTGGTCATTAATCAGTGTGTTATGATTCAGCTTTAGCCGTTCCTGCAGGGCTAAGTGCTGATACTGAAATTACATGTAGGTGTAAGCCCGCGTTAAAAACCCGCATTAACAGAATAAATGAGGAGGGGAGATGATTAAAGCCAAAGATTTTGTGTTCTTTGCAGTGCAGTAACATGTCTGGTAGATTAACACGGAGGTATCTTGAGCTGTCCGGCTCGACTCCCTGCTGTTTTTCACTGTTATTATAATTACACTTAACCCTCATTTAGTTCTTCAGCTAATTACAACATCCAGGGATGACACAGATAAACAGTTTACAAAAAGATCCTCATTTTTCTAGCCATGTATGATTGGACTTTACTGATGATCTATTGAACATCATCTAAGGTCTACTTAGGAATTCACTAGGAGTTTTGAGGGGAGAGGGCTACTGGTTCTGCTTTTATAAATCACCAAAAATGCCCCAGGGAGTATGTGAAAGGGATGCTCAAACAGAAGATCCTGCATCATTACAATGCTGCAACATTACAAACAGTAACTCACAGCTGAATATCACTTACAATATAGACTAAATGCAATGCCCAAGATGTTTTCTCCTGTCCAAATACTCAGGGGAAGTGTTGAAAAATTTGTGAGGCACATTATCAAGCATGCACCCTTCCTAGAATTTGCTTCAAAAGGGCAACTTGCTGAAGGTTATTCAAGGAGCTCGCCTGCAGTCTTAAAGTCTCATTAGGTCTAATCAGTATGCTATCATAGGCAGATACAGCAGTAGCTACTGAACTAAAACCTTGGCGTTAACATTGCAACAGACAACAGAGGTCAGTGCACTATCATCAGAGGACAAGCTTGCCTTCAGGGTACTTTGCGTAATGGCATTTCAATTGACAATTTGCTGAACTGACTAAACTGAAAGTTAAAGTATAATTTATGACATTTTTGTGTTTATGTATAGTCCATAGTAAACACTGGTGTACAGTGTAACACACATCTGCTCCCAAGGTGTACTGCATTTGCGTGGTGCCGCTAGATCCACAGTTTGTCTTCTTTGGTCCGAGCGTAGTGGAAAAGGCTCACTGTGTTGCATTTTATTTTTGCTCCATTTATATTCATGCTGCCAAATTACAAGTGAACCTTTGTAAACAAAAGTCACATGGACTCATACGAAGCTGTGTGTTGGACAGTGTTTTGGTGACCTGGGTCCAGATCCTGTAACCTTAGATAATCATGACAAATTCGCAAGCTATCTCTGCTGTAATTTACCGTCTCTGATGTTCATACCAGTTAAGAACGCATAAAATGTAGCTGGATATGAGCACTAGTCCAGATTGTGGTTTGCCCTCAGCTAATTTTGTTAAACCATAAATTTTGGGATAGATTCCTGCAGTTTGTTAGAATTACACTCCCAGCAAACCACACCGGTTACTAGGGCTGGGACAATATGCTTACCTACTGATTTCATACTATCATGATACTTGGGAGGCGATTCAATATGTATTGCAATTCTTAAGTATTATGATTCTACAGGTATTGCGATTTGATATTGAGATTTATTGTGATTTTTGTTTGCTTTTATAACATTAGACCATGGGAAAAAGTTGAATCGTACACTTGTAGAGACTGTATATCATGAATACAGAAACAATACACATTACATGTCAGTCAGTCTTGGTGAGTTTTATTTCAGCAGCATCACTGCTTTACTGCATACAAAAGTGGTAAATAAAATGTGCATGTACAATAGACTGAATTAAAAATATATAGAATTAATTAAAAATATATAGTGTTTGAAGTAAACTGCTACAATTAGCTGTTCCTGTTGATCAATATACTAACACGATACTTGGGTGCTGATTTGAATAAAAAAATCGTAAAAAATTAAATTAAAATCACAATACTTAAGACTTAAACTGATTTTTTCCCCACCCCTACCGGTTCACTTCTTTGGTCCACATAAAGTTCAAATGACACTGTTCTCCCCTGCTTCAATGAACCGAACTAAAAGAGCAAACACTCAGCAGTTTCAATAAACCATTCCACCCACACAATCTCTTGTAGTTCATCACAGGTTTTCAGCCAGTTATGTTCCATTTTGGGTGAAAAGTCAATCAGTTTGACTTTTTTTTTTTAGACAAAGATGGCTCGTGGGGTTTCCCATGTTGAGATGCAAATACGGTTATCCTACAGCTGCAAGATATAACAGACAAGGACTGAACCAGACTTGCTTAAAGATCAGTCACACATTCATGTTCTCTCCCATTTCTCTGCTCAGATTTGGTTGGCAAAAAGACGGCTCCAAAATACAGGCTGTCAAAAACACAGTGTCAAAGGGAAAAAAGAATCAGTTTCCATTCAGCGTGGCAGAATGGTTCTGGATGTTGAAGGGCTTTTGTCATATACTAAAACACGATTTCAGTCAAAACGAAAAACCATTATTTGCCCTGGAGCTGCTAAGATGGACCGTAAATGACATACAGAGCTATTGTCTGTTCTCTGCCTGTGAAAAGACTGTCAATTACTGTTTAGGTGAATGTGTGTGTGTGTGTGTGTGTGTGTGTGTTTGCTTGTGTATACTAAAATGACATGGATAGTGTTCTGGGGGCTTCATCTGCCAAAGCCCCAGAATTCCACTGTAAAGGTTTTTCTGCTTGATAAGAACAACTGATAAAAAAAAGCCACCTCATATAACCTTTCCAGTTACTTCACTGCTTTGTGACCAGTTATAAATAAAAAGCCATGCTGTTTCACGTTTTACATTGGCCACTGATAGAACAGAATAGGATAGAATAGAATAGAACAGAACAGAACAGAACAGAACAGAATATTGTTTCTCACACATAGGCTAGACTTAGGCGGCCCATCCAAGTAAATTCACATCTGCCCAACTATTTTTCAACCCATTTTAAAAATCGTTTGCATTTTATTTATCATTCCAAGAAAATGAGACTATTTATTTATCCATTCTGATAAAACATCTTGCCTTGTTTCCAGTTTTGGACTTATGGAGTCCATTCGGTCCAATTCCAACACAAATCCCTTACCCGCTAATTCTGAGAACAAAGTGGAATCAAGCAGTTATTCATCCAAACACTCTGTTTATCCAATACAGAACTACTTCCTTGTATAACTAAAGCAAACAGGTTGCAATTGTGGAAAAAGTTTTGCAACAGAATAAGCACAGCGTTTGGGTGAATAACACTTATTTCCACCACTTTATAAATTTATGAGTGTAGTTTGACTTGAGCTGTTAATCTTAGAGACGGTTTAAAAAAAAAAATCCCACAGTGCCTGTAGTTGCTCACAATTCCTCTTTGTAAACACAATATACAAAGCAGGGAAATAGAAATACCTGTTCAGTATATACCACCAGTTATACCATTAGCTGTGTACAGAATTTAAGATAGTGCTTCAGTATTTGTGATCACAATAGTTTAGATCTAATATTAATGTAATGGATATAGTGAATCTACCTCTCCTCCCCCCAAAATATAATTGACCTGTGGGAAACACTAGAATAGAATACAATAGAATAGACATGCACAGGTGACTGAATCAAACTTCTTTTTAGCCATGTTGATATGCAGCCTAGCTGTTTAAAGCTGAGATACCCAGCTATGTGAGAGATGTAAATGTCATTTCTCACAGCAGTCACTCACAAGATGTCAACAATGTGAGACTGACTGCTGCTTTTTCTGCCGTGGCAACACTTCAGGACTCCTCCAAGTGACAGTGAGACACCTTTGCTGTGAGGATTAAATGACATCCATCTTCACCACAAGTTCATCTCTGCTTTGTGAGTGTGTATACATATACATA
>OMKZ01025344.1:7346-18295 GCA_900302535.1 Neoniphon sammara
TATGCTAAGATATGATTGTAAACCCTATCCTTGTCCTTGTATCCTTTTTCATTCTCAGGCACTCTACAACACAACAAACCCCAAGATCCAGCTAAGATGTTGCCCTCACCAACTGGTCCCAGCCAGACTAGCAGTCGCAGCCTGGTCTTTGGTCTGGGCCCCAGCATCACCAGTGAGGATGGCATCATCACCGGCGCCAAGCTGCCAAGTTGTCGTCAGATCTTGCGATGCATGCTT
This sequence comes from Neoniphon sammara, assembly GCA_900302535.1. NCBI lineage: Eukaryota > Metazoa > Chordata > Actinopteri > Holocentriformes > Holocentridae > Neoniphon > Neoniphon sammara. Next base: position 7,584 of record OMKZ01025344.1, read on the forward strand.
GCCAAGTAACCTGATGCAAATGGAGCGTTGTCACAGTTTGAGGCAGCCAAGGTCGTCCTGGAGCAGGTGCGGCCATTTTACAAGAAGGCCAACATCCCAATGGTGAGCAATAAACGTGCATGCCACAAGATGGTAGAGTTGGTCAATGCCAACAACAAACTGCGGAAGATCCCCAAGGCCGATCGCTTCAGTAAGACTACAGCGAAACAATTGGAGAAAATGGAGAACAGGCTTGATGCCACATTTCCGCTGTGGCCTCCAAATGCTGAAAAGCTGATTGATAATCCAGAAGACATAGCTTTCCTTGCCAGTATGAAGACGGACAGAGTGGCCACATTTGGTGGCTTTGACCAAAAGCTGCATGACAAGGTGAAGAAGCGAGAACAGCGTCAAGCTACTGCAGCAGCCAGGCAGGCAAAGTATAAAAAAAAAAGTTGGAGGAGATGACTGCAGCAGCCAGCATGGTGATGGATTATGATGAGGAGCCAGAGGAGGATGCTGACAGAGATAACACAGTCTGTCCACCATCTGAGAATGCACTATCCCACAGGCATAAGAAGACTGGAACAAGTGTCTTTGTTCCATATAACATCCTTAGCCGACCAAGCATTGTGTCACTGGCTGCAAGGTTGAAGATGTCTCCGATGCAACAGGCTGCCTTCACGCGCGGCCTGATTGCAGAGTCAGGCGGTGATTGTGCAAGTGTCTCTGTATCCCACGCAGCAGCTGATCGAGCAAGACGCCAAGTGCTGAAGGCGATCAGTGAGGAACAGCACAAGCAGTGGACACCACCTCCGTTGTGCACCCTACACTGGCACAGCAAGATGACACCGATGCTTAATGATGTGCGGAAGTTGGAGGAGCGTATTGCAGTGGTGGTGGGAGATGCGGAGCGGCTGAAACTGCTTGGTGTCACGGCGTACAAGAAAGAGACCAATAAGGCATGTGGAGCAATTATCGCCCGGTTGACTTGCAACATGGCATTTGACACCACCGCGTCAAACACCGGCCATCTCTGCATTGCCATACAGCTTTCACTGGGACGACCATTGCTTTGGTCTGGGTGCCGGCACCACATTGGTGAGGTCCTCCTAAACCAGGTTTTCACAGACCTGAAGGTGGAATCATCACGCTCGCCAGAGTTTACCTTGTTCACACGTCTGAGAGAGAACTGGAACCTGTTACCACGAGAGTCCAGTTGTCAATGGTCCCACTACATTCCTCCCAACACTGAGCAACCATTCCTGGGCAAGTTACGTGGTGAACTCATCATGTGCGCTAAAGAAGTGATCAACTACAAGCGAGGTGACTACCGCAAGTTTGTGCAGCTGTGTCTTGTATTTCTGTATGCAGGTAGTGAAGAGCAGACTGCAGTGACCTTCCAACGACCGGGAGTGCTCCACAAGGCACAATGGATGGCCAAGCTGCTTTACACTCTCAAGCTGGCCTTGATGGAGCAGCACATCGCATTGCTTCCCCAGGGCACAATCACCACACGGCAGCAGGTGCCGAAGATTTGGGCATTTGCCAACTTCATCGCACACATCTATGCAGCATGGTGGCTGACCTGCGAGAAAGCTGTAGATGCTGCCTGGAATGACCTCCAACTCTATCACCACCTGCAGGAATACAAGCCTGTAGATGAGGGCATTGCAGCATCAGTGATCAAGGCACTGGAGAGGCATCGCCGGTACCTGACAGGTGAGATGTTACCCCTGGCTCTCTTCAGCAGCAAGGTGCCCATTGATGACAAGCGTGCACTTGCCAGTGCAATTTTGGATCACAAGCCAGCTGATCTCCCCATGCAAGCCCCCCAGCAGCACTTTGGCACTGGCTTTGGAAAGCCAAAGTTCCCCGACCTCTTGCCAACCACCAGCTTGGCCGACCTCGCCAATGCAGACTGCTGGTTTGGGATGCACCAGCTCCACATTGATCCAGCATTTCTGTCTCTCGATGTGAAGGAATGGGTTACCAATGCTGCGTTCAAAAAAAGTGAGGTCAATGTACGTGCGATGAACGTGGTCAATGACTGTACCAAACGTGGCATCAAGCTCACATCTGACTTTGTCGCAGTGGCCAGGAACGAGCAGCACCTGCAGAATGTGCTGCAGGCCGTTGAACATGACCGCAGCCAACAGCCAAACCTTCGCTGCTGCAAACGCAAGCAAATCCCTGAGTAGGAGAGGGTTATTCTTGGGAGGTGGGTGTGGAGACATTTCAGGCGGGATGCACCAGCTAGGTTCAAGGTTCCATTTCCATTCCCTCTTTCTCTCTGGTGATGTTGCTCAGTGGAGCGGACTCTGGCACAGACTGAGCATTTACGTTTTGTCAGTTCTTATAATTAGGGTCTTTGAGTTTCCACTAGGGTTTGTTCTTTTAAGTGTCTCACTATTGCCCCTTGTGTGTAACAATAAAGTCAATTAAACTTTATATTTGTGACATCCATCTCTGCTGCACAAAAATAAAGAAGAAGGTGAGGCATCATCCAACTTAGCACCCATAAAATTTTGGCTTGGATCTGACATGTCTGTCCTTGATCTCCATTCATTGTTTGGACCAGAATTACACAACGTATAAAACAGATTTTGAACAAACTTGATACAGGTGTGAAGCATTGGCCAACCTAGAAACCCTAAAATGTTGGTGTGGATCCAACCCACAAGGCAGGTCCACAGGCCACGCGAAGATGTCCTATTGCCCTCCATTCATTTGTCTATAAGCTGTTGTAAATGAAGAATCTTGAAAGGTGAATTATAAGAAATTCCCAAAGTTACCCAAAGGGCAAACAAACTAATTTTTCTTGAGTTACCCTATAGAACATGTTTCTGTATAAAAGTTCACCTTATTTAACCTTTGTGGGTCAACCTTTTGGCAAATAGACTAAAAATTGCACATTTTTTGACATTTCACAGAGGTTCACGTGTTAGCTGGTACCCCTAAATCTCAATGGATTTCCACAAAACTTTGCAAAAGTCATTTGTATATGAATAGGAACAAAATGCCAGCCAAATTGATATTTTGGAATAAAATTTCACCATGTTAATTTGATGCACCCTAATGTACAATATATACAAATGTAACTATGCAGCAACAGCTGCACAGTTCTTAGTTAGTTCATAGTTCTGCAAAATAAAATAAAAAAAGTGCAAGTGCAGCATTAACAATTCCAGGTTATTCATCTTCTGTAACGATAACTAAGACCACTTTTCCAGTAAAAAAGTTCAGCAAAAATTATAATAAATAAAAAAAAAATTCAAATAAATGAAAGAAGTATTACCAGTTCTAGCTTGGTGTGTGTAGGTGTGGCTTACACAGTTTCATTCAACATTTATGTTCTTTGTCAGAAAGATTAACTTGTCCACATTGTGTGCAGATAGGACAGATCTTTGGGCAGTTATAATGTCCCCAGCTGTAGAAAACACCCTTTCGCTTGGGACAGAGGTAGCAGGTACTGCAAGGTAGCGCTTTGCTAACTTGGCAACATGAGGATATTTGTGCTCATTGGTCTTCCACCATTCAAGTGGGTTTGAATCCAGTGAAATACAGTCCACTGCTTTGTATGAGGTAACCTCTTCCTTCACCAGCTGCTGCAATGTAGGCTGTTTCCTCACATCTTGCTCGTGAGGCTTGAAGAACTCACCAAACAGTTCAGCCATGGCCAACTTCTTGACAGGCGGAGATGATTAAGAACCTTCTGGCTCTGAGTGTCCTCTCACTGGGGATGAACTGGTTGCTGTTGTCCCAGGGACTTCATCTTTCTGCAAGATAAAATGACATAAAAATGACAACTTAATACATGAATAACTATGCCTACTGACAGTAACAACAAGAATTTCAAATTAAGAAGTTAAATGTGAAAATAAATAAGGGGCAAAAAAATAAAAAATCATTTAAGACATATTGTCCCCAAGAAAATGAATACATTACCTGTTCTTCCGTGGTCACAATCTCTGTCATGAGACTGTTGTAGATTCTGTCATGACAGGCATCATCCATATGAGGAAGGGTCTTAAACCTTGTGTCAAGAGCTGTTGCTTTGTGGAGGAATTCATGACAAGCAGCAGGGTATCTGTTCTTCAGGTTTTCTCTGACGGCAGCCTTGACTTCTCTCACAGTTGGACTGTCTTCCTCAAGTCTACCTCCATAGACTTGAGCACTGTGGTTTTGAGGGGCAGGATCATTGATACTGAAGGTGCTGTTTCAGTGCTCATCAGTGTTGTGATGGTTTTAATGGTTTAAGGACCTCAGTGATGTCCTCTGCTATCCTCACATCTTCGTCAGACAACGTGGTTATGTCTTTGTGCTTCTTGAGGGCCTTCTCTGTCAGGGCTGAGTACACAGCAGCTTGCTGTTCAAGGTACCTCTCGAGCATATCATAACTGGAGTTCCAACGGGTGGAAACGTCATGGATCAGGGTCACCAGTATGTGTGCAGCTGTTGTGCTATGATGAAAAAAAGACACAATTCTTCTGATCCTCCCTAGCACTCTGGAGACCTGGCTAAGTCCTGTAGCTTTCTGTGACGCTATGTTAATTGTATGTGAAAAACATCCAATTTGGGGGCCCAGTCCTGCCTCAGTCACTGCACTGACAATATTTTTTGCATTGTCTGTTGTAACAGGAATTGTAGTTCCTGGCCTCTCCAAGTCCCACTCCAACACTGCCTCTTTAAGTACTGCAGCCAAATTTGAGCTTGTGTGCTGTTCATAAATGGGGCGAGTTTGTAAAACATGGCTAACTATGTCCCAGTCAGAGGTGATGTGATGGGCAGTCACTGTTAAGTAGCTCTCCGTAGCTCTGGATGTCCACCCATCAGTAGTGAGTGCTACAGCAGATGCCTTGGACAAGTCAGGAACTTCATAACGGGGCTCTATTACCTAGAATAGAAAATATACTTTAATGTAATTGCTTTTAAAAAAACAATAACATTTAGTTAGGCTCTCATTTAGCAGCATAAATATACTAAAATACTAGTAGGCTAAAAAAAAAACATGAAATAGTCATTTATCTATAGCACAGAGCACAGCAGTAATGTAAAATTAATGTAAGCTTACCTTCATCATAAGTTTAAAACCTCGGTTCTCAACAAAGGAGTATGGTCGTAGATCTGCTGCTATGAAAACACCGATGGATTTGGTTATTGCCTTTGCCCATTCTGAATTGCTAGGCAGGGCTTGTTTAAATGGTGTCGGGAGCAGCGTTTGCGCAGTTCCTTGTCCTTGTTTTTTCCTCGCAGCGGCGATTGTGACGCTTGGATGGTGCCTTTTTAAATGTTTGAGTAAATTTGACGTGTTGCCGGTTGCGTAATTGACGACCCCTTCGCAGTGTCGACATACAGCCTTGGTCTTGTCTGCTTGTGTCTCTCCTTTTTCATCCTTTATCGGGAAACCGAAATGATCCCAAAAGGGTGATTTTAAAGACAGCGGAGCGTCTTGTAGCTCTGGCTTCTTGCTGTTAGCCTTAGCCATCATGTTCACTAGCGATTACAGAAGCGCCGCCATGAGAATAAACGGTCTGTCACATCTTGTGGTCCACTGGAAGCTCCTACTTGTTTTTAGTTTAGCAATACTGTGTAACTGTGAGACGGAGAAGGTCCGCTACAACTGTGGGCACTATGAGGTTTTAAGTTTCGCAATTTAAACAATTATGTACATTGGCCTTAATAGTCTTAAAATTTTTGTACCGCTGTACACCTCTGTACTGGACCGAACGTTCCTGGACCGAACGGTACAGGCATAAGTATGTACATTGTTACACCCCTAGTGAGAGGTATAAATTCAGGCCAACGTGATATTGTTTACATACATAGTGGCTCTATGCAGGGGCTGACCGGCAGCTAGTAGTTGAAGTGGAACAAGTAAAATAAACTAAATGAGCGACAACACTGAAGAAAGCGCAGTGCCCGTGACCAGCTTGAATGACAAAGCCGTCATCAACAAGAAAGTTCGCTCAACTGCAGTAGTTTGGAATTATTTTGCCTATTTACAATCAGACAATAAACAGAGCAGTGCACTTAAAACTGTAAATTAGAGTTCCAAAAGAGTGTTAGTGGACCCTCAACAAGCACCAGGCCACTACCTAGTGAGACTACTCAGCAGCAAACGATATGTCAGCATTTACTAGCACACTGCCTTAAGGTTAAAGAATGAAAAGACACAAAGACATCACAAATGCAATTGCATATTGAATTGCAAAAGACATGCTTCACATTAGCACTGAAAAATTAGGGATTCTAGAGGCTTATCAGAATCATAAACACTTGGTTTATTTGATTTTGGTTTATATATTCTTGTATTTATTGATATTTTTGTCTGAGCCATCTTACATTGTGTTTAAGTGTGATCATACTGCAGCACTACAATTTTATTGATTTTCATTTTACTATTATTTAGATTTCATTTATTTTGAGAAAAAAATACTGGGCATTTTACTTTATTTTACTCATGCATATTTTGATGTTAAAAATATTTTATCATTGTTTTAAATGTTCTGCCTTAGATTTGTGAAATGTTGCATTGCCATATTCAGACCAACGACATAAAGAATAGTTTAAAACCACAATTAGCATTCTGCTTTCTTTAAGTTTCACTCAGGAGCAAAAATCAGCCTTTAAACTTGAAAGAAATAATGATTTGATTGTCATGGTTCTGTTTTTTTTGGACTTATAGTTTGATTTATTCTTGGACTCTTGTGTTTGTTTTGGTTTTTTGTCTTGCTCTGTTTGGCCCTCCTGTTTCTCTGTAGCCCTTCCCAGCCTGTGTTCCCCTGCACACCTGCTTTGTATCAGTCTCGTCAGCCTGGCCCTTGTGTTGTTGCCTGTCACACCCCTCGTTGTCCCTTGTTAACCAATCCCAGTGTTTCCCTCCTTTTCCTTGTGCCTCCCCACTCCAGGTGTGGCTTGTTCTTTAATTAGTTCCTTGTGTATTTATACCTGTGAGTTTCCTTTGTTCTGTGTTGGTTTGTTTGTCTAGCTTCCCAGTGTTGCCACCAGTGTTTACAGTGTTCCTCATGTCTTGCTGCATGTTTTTTTGCTTTTTACCTTATTTTTATATTAAATAGTTATTTTTCTTCAGTTCCCGTGTTAGCTGTCTCTTGTGTTTGAGTCCACTTGCCTTACTAACTGTGACAGTGATACTTATCGTGATAATTATGGATATCGACTGATATAAAAGTTTTTATCGTGATAACATTTTTGGCCATATCACCCAGCCCTAATTAGATTTGGTTAGATCAGAGCTATGGGATATTAAATTGAGGGTGCTCCGATCAGGATTTTTGGGACCGATCAACGATTGTTTGAAGCAGTATCGGCCGATGCCGATCATCGATCACGGGGTCTATTTGAATTTATTTAACTTTGTATATTAAGTATTAAAATTAAGAGATGAGAAAGTACCATGAATTGACGACTGCTTATTTATTGGTAGGCAACATGTGCAACATATTCCGCTCTCTCTCTTAGAGAGACAACTTAAACCATAGCAGCCTACCCTTTGTTACTGGGAGCAGCTTAGAGCTTAACAAATATAGCTTTCCTGTGGAAAATAACGTTGACATAAAATTGTTCAGCATTTTTCAACAACCATGTAGCTAGAACAGAAGGTTTTTACTCTCTTGTTTGTTTTACAGTGTGTGTAGTATTTACAATCAGTTTCCTTATCTGCTCTGTACTTCTGCACATGCACATTTGTAAAAAGCCAGTTAGAAATAGGGGAATGGGTTTACATGGCCCTGTAATCTCCAGGAGAAATTCATCTTGCGTACACTGATTCCTCTTAATCCTTTACCCTGATTACTGAAATCGGCGTTCTCATTTATATGGCAGTTGAGAAATTGAGGAACTGCTGTCCAAGGAGAGTAACCCATTTACTGAAGTGCTTGTCAACTCAGTAATCGTCTTGTGTGTTTTGTGTCATCTGATTGGCTCTTCTCATCAGCCTTAATAGAGACCATTGATCAAACTATTTATAACGAATATTGACATTCTCTCACAGAAGGGGGAAGGGTTCTGACAAGCAGGAGGAGGCAGTGTTGTGCTAACCTGTTTGTCCTCAGAGACTTGAGAGAACTTGCGACACTCTGAGATCAGTTATGTCTTCACAGTGTTTCTTCTCTCCTACCTTTTGATCCAGCATAATTTAAACTTAAGCAAAGTGGCAGCAGCCAGGAGAGCCCCCTTGTTGTTCACGCCATCCATCCATCATCTACTGCTTATTCCGGGGCCGGGTCGCAGGGGCAGCAGTCTGAGCAGGGACACCCGAACTTCCCTCGCTCTGGACACTTCCCCAAGCTCTTCCGGGAGGACCCCAAGGCGTTCCCAGGCCAGGCAAGCGACATAGTCGCTCCAGCCTGTCCTGGGTCTTCCTCGGGGCCTCCTCCCGGTGGGACATGCCTTGAACACCTCCCTAGAGAGGCGTCCAGGGGGCATCCGATACAGATGCCCGAGCCACCTCAGCTGACTCCTCTCGATGTGGAGGAGCAGCGGCTCTACTCTGAGCTCCTCCCGGGTGACAGAGCTCCTCACCCTATCTCTAAGGGAGCACCCTGCGGAGGAAACTCATTTCAGCCGCTTGTATCTGGGACCGCGTTCATTCGGTCATGACCCAGAGTTCATGACCATAGGTGAGGGTAGGAACGAAGATTGACCGGTAAATCGAGAGCTTCGCCTTTCGGCTCAGCTCCTTCTTCACCACAACAGACCGATACAGCGACCGCATTACTGTTCATGCCAATCTCTCTTTAATTTACTGTAAGATTAAACTTTATGATAGAGCTTTGTAAAAACATCTGAAGTGAAAAATTATTACAAACTTGGAAAACATTAAAGAGCAAGGAATCAGCCATGTTCTTTGAAACATTTCACTTTGTTTAAAAAGTTTTATATAAAAGGTGTGAATACTATGTGCATTAGCCTCACAAACTTACCTGAACAATGGCATCAGGGTCACAAGCTGTCATCCGGGAGAGGCCATCTCACAGGGTCAGTGTCCTGGATGTGAGAATCTCTAGGGTAGGGAGGAGGGTGCCATAATAGCAATTCTCCTCTCCTTGTAGAATATCTAGTGCCACAGTGAGTGGCTTCAACACCAGGCAAGACTCATTCAGGAACTGATACTCTTTCGGTTAGGCACTTAACTCTTAGTTGAGTGCAAAGAGTGTTAAGCTCTGTGATTGGGATTTCAGTGATGTGAGACAGGGCTGCATGGAATGAGTTCCATCGAGTTGTAGTAGGTACTATGAGCTTTTTCTTGCCGCCATCCTTAAAGGTGACATATTATACCCATTTCCCACAAGTTAACACAGTTCCCTGGTTCCTTATTTAAATGTCTGTGACATGCTTTGGTCAAAACTTCCACAAGGATCAAGCAGCACAGCCCCTCTCTCATCCTGTCTAAACAGCTCTGTTCAGAAGGGACGGTTTTAGTGCCTGTTACTTTAAATGCAAATGAGCCATTGCTGACCACACACCCCTCCTCCACGGGGTGTGTTGACTCAAATACAGCTTCATGCTACCATAGCAAATGTTGACGAGAATTCTGGGAGAAACATGGCTGCTGGAGAAAACATAGCGGCACAACCCTATATGTTTGAGCTAAAGTCAGACCCTGAGCAAGAAGAGGCTCCTGGACAAGTTCGAGAATCAAGGTTACAACAGGACATTTCGGAATGGTTAGTTATTAACTTTAGTCACTGTGACATTTCTTTTTGTATGTTTGTACATTATCTAAGGTCATAGGGTCTTGCCGTCTGTGTCGCAGACGCGACAAAGACGGCATGTGCAGCGTACGAACCCAGGAACATAAGAAATGTGGATTATTTCAGGAACTGTGTGATGATAATCTAACAGTCCACTTGTGTGTGTGAGCACACACACACAATGACCTCTCACCTCAAGGCATAAAAGGTGTCAAGAAGAACGTTGACCAGAACTAAGAAAGCCAGTCTTTCTCAGCACTCATGGAAGAAGAGTGGACAGTTGTAAAATTAACGACTTTGTTTTTCTTCCAGAGAGACTACACCAACCTGGAATCCCCTTATCCTGCACAGATGAACTAATGAATACACACACACACACATAAACTAATGAGCCTCTATACTTGTCTGAACCAATTTAATTCACTTCTACACAATTGAGACGTGTGTATTAAACACATCATGTTATAATCATGACTTACTTTAAATTCTACAGGGAAGAAGTTCCAGTTTTATGGGTGAACCACCCTAAAACCTCATTCCTTACTCCCTCCACTCTCCCCCTATGTACCAAGGGTCATAAATTTACAGATAAGCTCCACATTCCTTTCCTAAGAGCCTCTCTTCTTCTCATCTCCTTTATTCCTCCTAAATGAATATCTAAAATAGTCCGAAAATGCCTATTGAAATGTATAAAATATGTATCCTGACTTGTCTAATCACTGTTAGCCTTTAGTGTGCTTCAGAATCCTTTAGTTATTCTGAAATGAGAGAGAATTTCATAATTTGCTCCAAAGCCTGTTATGTTACATGGTACCACATTACCACCTACTGGTCGTGTCTGTGGATATTCTCATTTATCCAGGTCATCGTTCTCTTTGGGCAAAATTGAATCGTAGGCAACTGGACCTTGTATTTGTCTTAGGAAGACGTTTCGCCTCCTTATCCAAGGGGCTTCATCAGTTCATGCGCATTGGTCTTTCTAGTCCGCACTAGTCTGACCAACCTACTGGTCATTTT